>JANHFR010000506.1:3385-13559 GCA_032468015.1 Mimophis mahfalensis | reverse complement strand
TAGACGCTGTAGGAAGCTTTCTCAAAAGCAGGAGCATTGTCGTTGATATCGGAGATCTGCAGCAGGATGGTTTTGTGTGTGCTCAATGGAGGAGTTCCTTTGTCAGTGGCCGTGATTGTAATATTATACTGAGATGCTTTTTCTCTGTCCAGAGGTCTGTCTGTCAGGAGCTTGTAGTAATTATTAGATGATGGAAGAATCTTGAATGGCAAATCACTTTGCAAGTAGCAAACAACCTTTCCATTATCACCAGCATCTTTATCTTTAACATTTATAAGAGCAATTAAAGTTTCAGACCTAGAATTTTCAGAAACTGGGGTAAATAAGGAAACCACTGTTATCTCTGGGTAATTGTCATTCTCATCTACAATTTGTATTTGCACTTTACAATGTGTTACTAATCCTCCACCATCTTTTGCTGCCACTGTTATAATATATTCTTTGGCATCTTCAAAATCTAATGTTTTAATGAGCGTAATCATTCCTTTGATTGGATCCATACTAAATTTTTCTTGGGCGTTTGTTGGTATGTTGCTGAAATGATACGTGATTTGAGCATTTATGCCTTTATCAGCATCAGAAGCCGAAGTCTTTAGCACAGTAGATCCAACGGGAGCATTTTCTGTCAGGGTGACTCTATAAACCTCTTGAGTAAAAGTGGGAGGATTGTCATTGGCATCAGTAACGTTTATTAATATTTGCACTGTAGAATTCTTTTGAGGTTCACCTCCATCTATTGCTGTAAGAATCAAAAATATAGATTCTTCACTTTCATGATCTAAAGGTTTCTGCAGAACTAAATCTGCAAATTTATTTCCATCTTGATTCTCTTCTACTTCCAAAACGAAATATGGATTGGAACTGAGCTGGTAATTCTGTAAAGAATTTATTCCAATATCAGCATCTTCAGCTCTTCCAAGAAGAAATTTGGTGCCTGGCAAAGTAACTTCACTTGCTTCCAAGTTGATATTGCCATTAAGAAACTGTGGGGCATTATCATTAATATCTTGGATTTTTACGCTTACATGGAAAATATTCAGAGGGTTTTCAACCACTATTTCAAAATTAATCAAGCAAAGTAGAATTTTGCCACATATTTTTTCCCGGTCTATCCTTTCATTTATATAGAAATTTCCATTTTCTGCATTGATTCCAAAATATTTCATGTCATCCACTGAGGCTGCGTGCACATTGCGCTTTGCAAGTTCTTTGTTACTCAACCCCAGATCCTTAGCAAGATTCCCCACGAGAGAACCTTTGGTCATTTCCTCAGGTATCGTATAATGAATCTGCTCTGAAGCAACCCAGTAAGGGAATGATAATTGCAAGAGAAGTAATACTTGCCTTCTGTGTGCTCCTCCATTCTTTGTTTGCTTTCTTTCCATCTTCTCCCCACTGCGGCGTTTGCTTCCGTTCAGATCAGGTCAAATTTTCATCAGGGGGAAGAAAATTCCGTAAGGAAGAACAACCTGGTATTTTGTTGAAAACGTCTCATGCAGTTTCCTTTTGGCAGCCACAGTATTTTCTCTTTTCTCTCCCTCTTTCTGTTTCCCCAGTCCACACAGTTCTGATGAAATAATCTTAGAGTCAAAAGTCGATTTCCACCCGCGAGTGCTGGTGAAGTTGGTCAACAGCAGCCCTGTGAGGCTCAGAAAGAGAACTGCAAGGAACGCTTCTTTTCTGCTTCCCACCAAACCCAGCACGAACATCATTATATGGTAGATGGCTACTTAAGCATTATATTTATTGTGGCCTTGAGTGGATATTTAAAACATTGTGATTATAAATTTGGAGTCAGTGCTCCTTTCCTTTTGCTTCAGTCAATACATTTTAAGGAAATTTCTTGCATTGTTTTTACAGTCTTGGGGAAAACATCTAAGGTATATTCCAGAGAGCTTTATGGACATGATATCCAGTTTGGTGTAGTAGAGCCAGGCTAGAAACCGTGAGACCACGAGTTCTAGTCCTACCTCAGGCACAAAGCCGGTTGGATAATCTTGGGCTAGACATCCTCTCTCAGCCTTAGGAAGGAGGCAATTGCAAGACACTTCCCAAAAAATCTTGCCAAAAATCCCTGCAGGGATTTGTTCAGGAGCCTGGCTCAAGGACACATCCATCCTCACACATTCTGCTCCTCAGACAGGGTCCTGAGTGGGGTGAACCATGAAAACCGTGGCCTGTGTTTTTCTATCAGGTACCTTTGAGGTCTTGCTCTTGGACTTCCCTTATCTACGTGGGGAAAATTAGAGCTTCCCGCCCCCCACATTTTGTCTTGCATATCTTGGAAAGTTCAACAGTTGTCGCTGAGGTCAAATTGCAAGGAGATTCTGGTCACAAAGTACAGCCTTGTGAAGCCAAGTCAATAGCATACGGGGGGAGATCTTGGTGTCCTAGTAGACCATCGCCTAAGTATGAGCCAGCAGTGCAACTGCTCCCAAAGCCAATGCAGTCCTAGGATCCATCAACAGAGAGATAGGATCTACACCACTATAAATATCGTAACCTCCTGACCACTTTATTCTACTTTCAAACTAGTGTTTTCTGGTTCTGGTCCCCTAGGTATTGGCAACATTTTTTTCAAGACCATCCCTGCACTGAGGTAATTTCACAGAAGCATATCCCTGCATTTTTTCCTGAATAACATTAGTTGTATTTTTTCCTGAATAATATCTGTTGCACTTATTACACCACATTTATTGTTCATTGCTTTTGCCTTGGGTGCAGAACTTTCTTGGTTTGAAACTTAGCTTTTTAAAGGACATTCATTGTTATAACTAAGTATAATAAAATGGTATAGTGGTGAATGTATTACAACTGAGTATAAGTCAAAACCTAAGAAAAGGTTTTGTTTCCCACTGCCTTGGAGGAAAATCAAGTGATTAGTCAGTTCTGGATTTTATTTATCTAGCATAATGTGTAAAATTTGGCCCGGAGGAACGTTGTGCATGGGGTCGCGATGCGGACATGACTTGGCAGCTAACAACAACAACAATGTGTAAAATAAACAATACAACAGTAATCCAGCAATTTTGTAACTATAATACTAGATTTTAGCAGCCTTATATGTGTTTACCATTTACAGTAAATGGTACAGTACTGTACAGAACTTAATCTGTACAGTAGATTAAAAAGTAGAAGCAGGTCTGAAATTTATGTAAAATAACAGACTAAAATCTACACAGTTTATAGACTTCTTAATTGATACACAAAGTATCAATTAAGAAGTCTATTATTCTAAGATCTACCAGCTGCTTTAGAATTTACTAACGTTTAATTAGCTTAAAATAACCAAAATAACTTGAATTGCTGAGATACTGGGATGATAACTAATCCAGTTAAAACATGTGTTAATAAACATAGCTTACAATAATAATATTACAATAATAGTATTAGGTACTGAGATTAAATATAGAATATTTCTAGCTCAATTAACACTTACTATATATTAATTCTAGTCATATTTTATGTGTTGTTGCAAAGAATACTAACATTAATAGTAATTGTCCATTATTTAAAACTAGTAACTTGATATAAAAGACATTTGTACGGCCTGGTACCCTTAGGAGTCATAGGGTCAATGAATGAGCTATGGATATCTCTGTAGTATGTGCAATGGGGAAGTACGCATTCCATAGTTTCTACTTGGCCATTACCATGTGGATACAAATAATCAAGTAAGTACAGTGGATCAATAGAAGCAAGATATGACTTGTAATCAAAAAATCAAATTTCAAACCAGCTTCCTACAGATTCAAAGACAGAGGAGAGCTTAGCAATGAGAAATGACCCTCTGGTTCACAACATGGGCAATTAATAAGCAAATACTGAGTAGCACGTCCTTGATTATTTCATTCAAGATTATATTGATATAAATAGGGAAGCTGTGAGTATAGGTTTCTAACGTCTCAACTAAGTTAGTCCCTTTTAATAATTTAAATACTATCAGAAGCTGAACAGAGGTAGATGCAAGCATTTCATATTGACTCATCAGTACCTACATTGCAATAACATGTTTGAAATCGGCCTCAAATATAAGATCTAGCAAGAGCATTAATTAATTGAGCCTATAACCTGTGCAGGAAGCAACCAATGGCAAGCCTTGTGCCCACAGAAGGCGTAGATTGACCTAAAGCCATTTTTGCATGCACAAGAGGGCTTCAAACGGTTGATGGCAACTGCCTCAGCAAACTACAGGAAACGAGAGTTGAAGTGGCATAAGGTAAAGGTAAAGGTTCCCCTCGCACATCCATGCCAGTCGTTCCAGACTGTAGGGGGTGGTGCTCATCTCTGTTTCAAAGCCAAAGAGCCAGCGCTGTCCGAAGACGTCTCTGTGGTCATGTGGCCAACATGACTAAATGCCGAAGGCGCATGGAATGCTGTTCCCTTCCCACCAAAGGTGGTCCCTATCTTTCTACTTGCATTTTTACCTGCTTTCAAACTGCTAGGTTGGCAGAAGCTGGGACAAGGAACGGGAGCTCACTCTTTTATGCAGCACTTGGGATTCGAACCGCCAAACTGCTGACCTTTCTGATCAACAAGCTCAGTGTCTTAGCCACTGAGCCACTGTGTCCCTTTCCAGTGGCATAGTAGAACGTTAAACACAGAGTTTTGATCCACTTGATGACCAGTAGATAGTAAGTGTCTTGCAATGGCTGAAGAAGGCATTTTATGGCCATTATTTGCTGTTGTTGGATTGCTTAAGGCGGGACTCATTTTGGAAGATTTATTTATTTATTTTATTAATTTAATTTATATGTCAGGGCGGCATACAGTCCATTTAAAAACATACAGTAAAAAAGTTTAAAATAGATTAAATCAAAAGATTGGACCAACAGACAATTAAAGTTTAAAACTTTAAAACCTTTATCCAATTTAAAATTAATACCTCATGGGAAGAGACCAGCCAAGTTTTGAGGGCGTGGCAGAAGGCTCGTAGGTCAGGGACAGTCCAGATCTCCAAAGGAAGCTCATTCCAAAGAGCAGGGGTTGCCACAGAGAAGGCCCTCCCCCTGGGGGTCGCCAGCCGATATTGTTTGGCCGACGGCTGTGGGCCCGCACTGGTCAGTGGGAGGTTGACAATGGCAGTAGGAGGTCTCACAGGTACCCTGGGCCTAAGCCATGGAGCACTTATAAAGATTGTAACCAGAACCTTGAATCGTACCTGGAAGACCACCAGAAGCCAATGAAAGCCACGCAGGAGAGGTGCTACATGGGAGTGCCGAGGCATCCCATAAATAACCCACGCAGCCGCATTTTGCACAGTTGGAGCCTCCGAGTGCTCTTCAAGGGGAGCCCCATGTAGAGAGCATCACAGTAGTCCAACTGGGAGATGACAAGAGCGTGAGTGACTGTACGTAAGGCATCCTGGTCCAGAACGGGACGCAACTGGTAAATCAGGAGAACCTGATAAAAAGCCCCCCTGGTGACGGCCAAGAGATGATCCTCTAAAGACAGCCGTGCATCCAGGAGGACAACCAAGTTGCGAGCCCTCTCTGAGAGGTCAAAGTCTCTCCCCCTATTGTCAAGGATGGTATAAATTGACCAAACTGGGGCACCGAAAACCAGAGCCACTCAGTTTTGGAAGGTTGAGTCTGAGCCTGTTTGTCCCTATCCAGATCTGGATGGTCTCCAGGTACCGGGACATCACATCAAGGGCATTGTTGGGCTGGTTTGGAGTGGAGATGTACAATTGAGTATCATCAATGTACTGATGATATCGCACATGGATGATCTCACCCAGCAGCTTCATGTAAATGTTGGACAGAAAGGGTGAGAGAACCGACCCCTGAGGCACCCCACACATGAGTGGCCTTGGGGTCGATCTCTGCCCCCCTGCCAACACAAACTGCGAACAACCTGAGAGATAGGAGGAGAACCACCATAAAACGGTGCCCCCCACTCCCAGCCCCCCGAGTCGCTGCAGTAGGATACCATGGTCGATGGTATCAAAAGCCGCTGAGAGATCTAATAGGAACAGGACAGAGGAACAACCCCTGTCCTGAGCCATCCAGAGATCATCCACCAATGCAACCAATGCCATTTCTGTGCTGTATCCGGGCCTGAAGCCCAATTGACTTGGATCCAGATACACAGCTTCATCCAGGAATTGAGGGAGCTGTTGAGCCACCACACTCTCAACAACCTTCGCCACAAAGCAAAGGTTGGAGACAGGATGATAGTTGGTTAATAAAGCTGGGTCCAGGTTCAGCTTCTTGAGTAGGGGTCTCACCACCACCTCCTTCAAGGTGGAAGGGAAGAACCCCTCACCCAAAGAAGTGTTTATAATCACCTGGAGCCAGCCTCGTGTAACCTCCCAGGAGGCTGAAACCAACCAGGAGGGACACTGGTCCAGTGGCGGCGCTAAGCTTCCCAACAATCCTGTCCATGTCATTGGGAGTCACAGGATCAAACTCCTCCCAGATCACATCCTCAAGACTAGCCTCCACCATCCCCATGGGGACCACCCAGTCAGAGTCCAAGCCTATCCATTTCTGAGCGATTATATCCTGCAGATGTTGGACAAACTCCTCCGCCTTACCCTGCAAGTGTTCCTCCCTTGCTCCAGGATTTAACAGCGAGCAAGTCACCCTAAACAGGGCGGCCGAGGAATTATCTGCGGACGTGATAAGGGCGGCATAGTGCGCACACTTTATAGTGTGCATACTTTAAGATACTCCTTTATGCTGAAAGCCAAACCCCCATCAGTTCTGCTGATGTAATTGTCTCCACAATTACCCACAATTTGGTAAACACAATGAGTTTTGGTGCTGATAGATTGTGCTTTCTTAATTGGGGCAGCAGTAGCCTCTCTGTTGGATGTAATATGTGAAGCTCAGCTGTAGTGAAAGTTGCTTCAGTTAAGGTTTTTAAGCATTGAGTCATCAAGGTATGCCAAATGATCCCCTTAAAGGGCAGCTCGAGAAATCCCTTCTTTTTACTGGAGTTGGAACTGTCGGCTTTGATTCTCTTATTTTACTGTGCCTGTCAATAAAGCACCTGGGATAACTGTTTGACCAGAGTGTTTGGGTTAAAAATTTTACTTCTTCTTTGAAACAGTCTTCAGTGCAAATTCGATGTGTTTGTGTAAATAGTGTCCGTACCAGCACACGTTTATACTTAATTGGAGTAAAGCTTGTGAATTTCAAGATACATCATGTTGACTTCCTGTATACCATTCTTTATATGGAGCCATCACTCCTTTGGATGATCAGTATATCCAGGAAGGGCAACCACTGATCTACTTCATACTCGATGGTGACATTCAGGTTGGGATGACAGCTATTCAGATGAGGCACAAAGGCATCCAAAGTCTGCCTTGATGGGCAAAAAATCAGTGTATCATCTACATAGCGACTATAATATGACAACCTGGATATATGATCAGATGACGGATTTGATCTTATACATGAAGAAGTCATCTACGATTGTACCTAAAGGGCTTCCCATCACAACCCCATCAATCTGTTGATAAGACTGACCAAGGAAATGGAAAGAAACATTTTCAGCGCATAATAATACAGTCTGTTTGAGAATGTCAATTGGTATAGGAATTGATGTTAGGTAGATTCCACTAAACTGCACATATAGTCAACTGTTTCATGAAGTAGAATGTTAATGAATAAAGACTGAATGTCTACCAAGCACACAATGTCATTTTTCACATTGAGGGTATTCAACTCGTTAGCAAGCTCGAATGAGTCCTTTAAAGTTGTTCTGATAAGCTTCTCTCTTATAGGCACCAGAATACTATGGCCCAGAACGTAAGCTGATGATAAGCAGAGCCAGACATAGCTAAAATAGATCTGACCAGCGTTCCTGGTTTATGCATTTTTGGTAGTCAATAGAGTTGTGGTACCTGTTGTGTCCCACAGCTCAGAATTAACCCCAAAATATCAGCCAGGTAAAGGTTAAGTAGTTTTTACTAACAAAAATCAAAACGAACAAAAAACAACGAGGAAACTGTGATTAATTAGCAAAAGTTCACAGAGTTCTAACAAAGCAGTTAATTCACTGCCGGCAAGGGTTGTGTAATACTTGGCACAAGTCCCAGAGTTCCAGATGGACAGTTTAATCACTGCCAACGAAGCTTCAAGTCCCCATAGAAATTACTAACCAGAATCTTGAATTCTCTTCAAAGTCTTTCACGACGTATTGTCTGCCTCAGAGAGGCAGGCACAGCTGTTGCCCTTTTAACAGCCCTGCAGGGCATAGTCAGCATGAGTCAGCCACTTTACTCCCGAGAAGACCTCAGTCTTCTCTTCCGTCTGATTCTGCTATCAGCTCTCCGAGCTCTAGCGTCAGACCACTGACCAGGCCCTGATCCAGGTGGAGACTGTGGAGCATCCAAAGGGGGAGGGTCAGACTGGGGTTCTGTTGTAGGTAAGGGAGCAGGATCAGATTGGGGCAAGGCAAGAGGGTCAGACTGAGGTGGGGAGGAAGGACCAGGCTGTGGCAACGATGGGAAAGAGGGTGCCGGAGAGAATGGTCTGCCCGGCAGCTCCTCTTCCTCCTGAGAGTTCTCCAGGTCGCTGTGCTCCAAACAGGGGGTCCTGAGCTACAACAGTATCATGGATCCATTAGGTTTTATTAGAGGTCTTTTCATCAATGATTTTCATCAATAGCATCATAAGTGGAATATAACAGCTGTTCAACTAAAAAACAGTTCAATTAAGTAGTGATATAAGCTGCAATGTGGTTTTCACATGTCTAAATTTGTCTTTTGGAAAAGAAATCCCAGAATTGTTTTGTTTTTGTTTTTCCATTTTAACTGTGATATTGCTTCAAGGTATGTCCATGAGAAAGTGATATAAAACATGTTAAATAAAAAAGCATTCCAAAAAAGATTACATTTCTAGCAATTGCAGCAAATACAAGACACAAAGAAGTTTCATTTGAAATAAAGCTACCTGCTGAAAATAACTGGAATAACTGCGATTTTAATATGTTTAGCATGCAACATGAATGATGAAATTCCATTCATTATGGTTGCTATTTGTACTTTGTATTGAACTTCTTTGGCTGTAGAAGTACTTTGTTACTTCATAGGAATTAAATAGTAGAGCACATCACCGGCATTCTTCTGTTTTTTCCTTTTAACTTTAAAATTCTAAGTGGCTTTCACAACTTCATTAGGAAGTAAGAAGAGAACTCAGCTTTTTAAAAGTTGTGTTTTGCACTTATATTCCATTTGAAATTGGAGAATAGACTTTAAGGAACAGCTTTAATTTGCTTTTTCATAACTTAACTTATAATTGTATTCCTTCCAGATTTGTCAAAATAGTTCATACTTCAGATGTAACTGTGGTGCATTAATTTGTGCAGTCCAGAGGTAAATTGAGACAGGTAGCAACTTAGTCTGAGCATTTGATAAAATTTAAAATTATACTTAAATACTTCTTTTTAATAAAAAATGTTCGTAACTAAACACCAGCATATGCTCTTGGTCCACATTATATCTTCTAAATAATTATGTGTACTGTTCTGAATGCTGAAATGCTTTCTGCAAATTATTACTGCTACTATTGCAGCAACAACTACTGAAGAAGCATAACATATTGATCATTATTCATTTCTGAATATTATTTTTCTCATTTAATTTATTTCATTCAAAGCACTCATATGTTATTTGAACTTTCCTTTCACTAAACTTGAAACTTCTATGCAAGACGCTCAAAACTGTGGTGCTTTGAATTTCACATAAAAGTCTGACTTACTTAATTATCTTTTTCTTATACATACACAAGCATGCACAAAACTATCAAATATATTTTCAATTGGAAGGAAACCATGCTAGGTCAAGGTCTAATTCTGAAATAGCACTGATTTACGGAAAGAAACGACTACAACAGTAGAGATTCTTGAATACAATAAACCAATGAGCAAACAACCGGTAAAGCATAAAGTATATACAAAATCATAGAATCAAACATTTATTGAGAATCTTTTAAAGGATAGTTAGAGTACAAAATTGGTACTAATAAAAACCACTCACCATATCAGTTTTCTCCATCTCAGAATTTGGGATATTCACTCCATTAGTAGGCAGAAGAACATCACAGTTTTGGTTGGATAAAATATACTCTGCAGGTTGAGCTTTGGGAGTTGGAAAAGTAATTTCATGTATCTTGGACTCGGAGGATAAGCAGAGCTGATAGGAATAAGGAATGGTCCCTTC
>JANHFR010000502.1:0-10531 GCA_032468015.1 Mimophis mahfalensis | reverse complement strand
CAGAAGCGGAAGCATCTGAAGTTAGCTGTCCTTCAATCCCTCCGCTTCTGCTCCTGGTGTTTTTGTGCGATCCCAGGGGGGTGGGGGTGGGTGGGTGAAGCAGCCAATCCGCCCACATACACACTCCTGGGATCATGCAAAAATGTGATGTGTGGAGACCAAGCTGATTGCTGCTCTGCATTGTTGACAGCCAACTGATAGTCGGCTGCTCTTGATAGGCGGGATTTCAGAGCACAGTTCCTTCAGATTGGTATATGATTATTGAAGCTGCTGCCTTTTCCATCCTCGGCTTATACTCAAGTCAATTAGTTTTTTCCAGTTTCCAAGCATCAAATTAGGTACCTTGGTTTATACTTGGGTTGGCTTATACTTGAGTATATACGGTACCTGAATGTTAAAAAAAATATTCTAGGTAATTTGGTTCATATACTGCACATTTGGTTCAATGTAGAATTAAAAATTGCTATAGTTTATATTGATAGTTTAAAGCATAGAAAGCAAAGCTTCTCGTCTGTAACTGGAATTAAAAATCCTTTTCAAAAGCTAATAAAGATTAGCCACTCCATCATGAATATGCATGATGCTAGGTAAAATTTGCCAAAAATGGTCCACAGCTTCATTGTTACGATAGTTTTTAACCAGAGGGTGTGGCAGTCTGCAAAAGTGATTGAAAGAAATAACTGTTAAAATAGTCTTTCCCACTTATTTTGGATTCATTTCATTTTGCGTATCAAATAGGCTCTTTGGGGAAAAGTTTGCCATTTTCAATGTGCTCTGCTACAGGCAAATAGATATAGGAAACAAATAACAGTAATGTAATAGGAGAACACTTCCATTAGTTTGTTGGTATAATTTTTCTTGTTGTTTATGTCCACTCTTTCTGTAGGAATGAAAAATGGTATACATAGCATTTCCCCTTTTTCCTCCTATACTAACTTTGCAGTGAACAATAGTTACTGGGCCAAAGCCCCCCCTGCTCAGCTTCCATGGCTGAGAGTGGACCTGAATAAGGGTCTCCCTAATTCTACTTCAAATCCTTAACCATTGCACAACAACATTATTACCTGAGTATATATCCTTTCTGTTTACTAAATTTACTATACTTAGAGGAGTATCTGTATATTTTGATACAGATGATTCACAAAAAGAACATTTAAAATATTGTATTCTACTTGATATATGTGCTTATTAAAACATTTGTCTTATGAAGTCTTTAATTTTGTCATTCAAATGCATGGTGGCTTTAAAAAGAGAAAGATAAACGTGAAACAACCACAGTAGTTCCGAAGTTCAGCCAGACTCTTCTAACTGAGGATTGTAGGTTCAGCCAAACTGAAACCTGGAATATCCTGGTTGTTTTAGGTTTCAGCTAAAACGAAACAATAGAGAGATCTTAATAGGAAGGGAGAATAAGGTTGGCGCAACTCCCCTCCCATCTCTGCCCCCCTCTTCTGCCTGGCCCACGCAACCCTCAATCTTCCCTCTCCTTTTCCTTTACTTTTCCTCAGCAATGCATGATCATGTCCTTCACTGCCAAGCACTCCCAACTTACACATTCTTCCCCGATCTTATTTGGCTTCTCTTTCCTTGCTAATCTTGGACTGCTGACCATCTCTTGTTCCAGGTCTATATCTGGACCAAGCACCTATGTTCTAGTTCTGTGTCTAGAACTACCCATTCTGCATATGTAAGGTTTTGGACAACCCTAAAAAAGAGAAATGTTTTTTTGAGGTAAATTGACAAATAGATAATTAAAATGTAAGATTTTTTTCCCCTTTTGAATTTTATTTTATTTTTCTAAATAGGAATCTTCAGAAATTAAGTCTCTTTGGTGATATAAGCATTCTGCAACAACATGGAATTATATCAAATACATACCTCAGCAAAGTAGATCCAGATGGCAAAAAGATTAAGCAGTAAGTTGTCTGCATCATTTTACTATAGCAATGTAAACTCAATGCATTGTTTCATATAAACAATTGTAAATACAATGGTTTTACAAAGCCATTACATAGTTACAGATCTAAATTGCTCATGATTTTGCAGTATCTGTATTACATAAACAGTTATTATTACTGGCATTGCGCAGCTCTTTTCAGAAAGTAGCCATAAAACAGGACTGAATAGTAGATATAATTAGTAATAATGTATATAATTATGTATATAATGCTACATTACAGGTAGTCCTCGGCTTGCAATCACAATTGAGCCCAAAATTTTTGTTGCTAAATGAAATATTTGTGAGTTTTGCCCCATTTTACAGTCTTTCTTGAGACAGTTGTTAAATGAATCATCACACTTGTTAAGTTAGTAACATGGTTGTTAAGCATGTCAAAAGGCCTCAAAAGGTGATCATATGACCCCGGGACACTGCAGCTGTCATAAATATGAGTCACTTGCCATACATCTAAATTTGGCTCAAGAGGCCATGGGGCTGCAACTGTTGCAAATTTGAAAAACAGTCATAACTCAACTTTTTTCAGTGCTACTCTAACTTTGAACAGTCATTAAATGGCATGTTGTAAGTTGAGGACTATCTGTATTAGCTGTCCATGGCTGCATGGTACCCAGGGACTGTGGGTTGGACACGCCTTTATCTAATCCAGTCCATTCCTGTTGCAAGACCTTTTCTGAGCAGGCCTGCAAAAATGTTATGCTATCTATAAAAAATGGATGCTTTTCAAGTAAGTGCAATCCAATAAAAGGAAAGTTGAATGCAAAAATTCTTTAGTAGTGACTTTCACAAATTTACCGAAATTTAGCAATTTTATGTCATATGCAGAATATTCATCTGGATGTTGAAGAGAAAGATATGAAACCATATTGTTTTCAATGGAGTAATACTGAACAGAGAATTAATGCTAGTTGAAGTTTGGAATTGTTTCTGAGAATCAACCAGTGTATTTCATTGCTGCCAATGACTTCAGCAAATAATGCCATACATTGTAGCTTTACTCACATTCTTTCTCACAGTGTCTCATTGCCTATTCTAGCCAATTATTTCCAAAGGATAGCTTGTAAACTTTGAGTAGTTATTGCATGGCTACAGATAAAATTAATTTATGCAGAAAAACTTGATAGAGATCTTGTAATACAGAGTTCCCCAACCTTTCCGGCTTGGCGGACAGGTGGGGGTCAGGGAGAGAGGGGATGGTTTTGTGCAAGCAGCAGGCAAGAGTGCGGGTAGCTCCATTTGTGTGAGCAGCAGGCACTCTTGCCCACTGCTAATACAAATGGAGTATTTGCACATACACTTGCCAGCTGCTTGCGCAAATGGGGATGTGCGTGCACGCACTCTTTCACTGCTCATGTAAATGGGGATGCATGCGAGCGTTCTTCTCCACTGCTTCCATGGCCCAGTTCCAAATGGCTTATGGTGAGCCACAGCCCGGGAATTGGGGACCCCTGTTGTAATACCTCTCAACATAGTGCAATAAAGGATGCAAGCATCGCTGGATTCCTATTTTCCATCAATAATAAAATCTTGGGCCACATAGAATTTTCTTCCAGAATCTTTCTTCTTGCAAAAAACATACTTGTGTGCATTTGCAGGAAACTGTGATATAACTAACTAACATATTGGCCAAAAATTAAAACATAAAAATATACAAAATGCAAAAATAATAAGTAAAAATAATAAGTAAATAAATTGAACAGAAAACAAACTCAGGTGCAGCAGACTCAATGGACCACTACGTCTTTTTCTGCCATCAGTTTTCTATGTTTCTGTGTTTCTATTATAGATTTTTTGGGGGGAAGGCATTTCTATTTTCCAGAGAGCTGTAATTTATATGCGTGTTTGTAGCTTTCCAAACAAAACTTTGTATGCAGCTTCAAAACTTTCTGATACGGACTAATTAGAAGATTTGATTCTGATCACCATTAACCATAAGGCTTGTTTGCTTACTGTCAGCTACGTTTCGGACTAACTTTCTTCACAGAATAATTAGAATTCAATGTACATTAGGAAATCACACACAATGGCTTGATCTTCTTGAGGGAAAAATGTGCTAATGTTTATCATCACTGTCACATGGACTACATATATAAAGAACAGTTTGTTATTACTATTTTTGTAACGCTTTAAGGTTACATTGACAAAATAAGTTCACAAATGTTCATGACTTGGAAGTGAATATTACAAAAAACTATGACAGTGCCATTTTTATTAGGAAACGTCATATCCATCTGTTTATATTCAAATCAATTGGTACATTGAATAATTTCCACTTTGGGATATTATTTAAATGAGAAATGTTGATAGCATGGAATAGATAGGTAATGTTATTCACTTCATCAATTTGCATTCTGTAGGAGTTCTAGCTGTGTATGATAGACAACTGAGCATGTATTGAATAAAAAGGGGAACAGAGCAAATTAGAATGCAGAATTTCAGAAGACAAGCATTGATTTTATGTTATATTTATTTAAAACAGAGCAATTGAGGAACTTCAATTCTGAACCGACAAGTGGATTTTTCCCAGAATAGTATGGCAGAAATTTAAATATAGGAATTGTGTAGACAGTGCAGTATTGGAGAGGAGTATAATTTTCTTGCTTATCTGTTGTCTCTGAATTTATTATAGAAAGTTTAAACATTTGCTTTTTTTTTCTTGTAGAATACAGCAGCTATTTGAAGAAATTTTGGGAAACAGCAGGCAACTGAAATGGTTGTCATGTGGGTTTATGCTACAGATTGTAACACCCACATCATTGTCATCTCTCTCAAATTCCATTGCTAGCACCATGGAGCACCTGAGCCTACTGGATAACCACATTCCGGGTAATACCACTCTTATCACAGCCATTGAAATGGAGCGCTTTATCAATCTACGTTCGCTTGCCTTGGATTTCTGTGATTTTACAGGAGAAATGGCGAGAGTGTTGGCTGACAATAACCATGTGCCTTTGCATCGACTATCTCTTCTGGTCCACAACATTTCTGTCATGCACAAATCCCTGGAGAACATGCCGGAAGATGAAGATTGGAAAGCCCTGACACGCAACAGCACTAATCTTCGGGTCTATATAATAGCTTTTGATATCAAGAGTGATGACATGTTAAGGATTCTTAAACCTAGTATCCCACTGGAAAGGATTCACTTTGACAGCTACATTACTTGCGTTTCAGGCGCTGTTGTTGATCTCATATCTAGGCAGTATGATAAGTTCCTCACTCACTTCATATTAATGAATGATGTGATAGATATGTCTGGCTTCCCAGATCTCAGTGACAACCGGACCGAAGATCCATTGGTTTTATTGGCGTGGAGGTGCACAAGGCTATCTCTTCTGGCAGTACATGGTACGCAATTCCATAGGTGAAAAGCATTGATCACATAGAAACACACTTAGCGTTGATCGCTAGTATATGTGTACAGATACGCAATTGAAATCTCATATCGACTATTTTTCTTAGAAAGCAAACCTATATAGAGTATAAAGAGGAATTTAGCTTCCCATTTGCTTTAGCACACTGTATTACGCATATAAATTAGGAATTAAGGTGCAGAAATTGTTATAATTCAAGACTGAGACAACTGCAAAACAATAAGATTGGAAGAAAGGAACCGTAGCTTAAAAATTAATATATATATTTTTTGGTTTTAGTTATGTATTAGTTTGTTTTTAAATAACTTCCAGCAAGTCTTAAGATAACTGGCTGCTTAATCTAAAATTCTTGTATGCTGTGCTAATAGAGCACCTTGCTTAATGCATACGTATAAATAGTATGATGAATTTATTTACACAAATTAACTAGAGATATTATTTTAATAAAGACTGGTAACAAAACAGTAAAAGCCAATTTGTGATCACTAACTTAGAGGACTGTTTGTTAAATGGGAAAATTATTAGATGGAAAGGAAACCTAATAGCAAGATTTTAGTTGTTAGATGTTAAATCCTAGAATAGGGAGGAATAAAACTGAAATCCAGTAAAATAATGTGTGATTTTGTGTTTCAGGTTATACTGTTTGGGCTCACAACCTGATTGCCATTGCTCGTCTTCGTGGCTCTGATTTGAAAGTGCTTGAAGTCACCGAAGAAAGCATTGATTTTGACAATGGTGAACTGGCTGATCAGGATGTAGATCCAGTGCATAATCTCATTGAGCAGGTATCCCTTGGATTGGGTCGACCCTGGCATGCAGTCATGGACATAGAATTGCTCAGTGTGTTTACTGAGCCAACTCGTCATTTTTACAGAGAAATGCAAAGCTTCAGTGAAGGCATTTAGTTCTCTTTATTTACAGTTCCTGTGGTTACATATGCAAGTAGGGTCCTATTATGTTTTTCAGTAGTGTGAATTAACCCCTCTTGTGCTGTGTTTAATCAGTATTAGCTATATAGAATTATATATGTATATTCTACTTCTTGATCAAAGAACGTAGTCGGGTATTGTTTAGAAGCTGAAAGTGGCAATGTTTAGGGCTTTCACGGTTAATGGACTTGTCTACAAAACAAAACAAAACTCAGATGAGGCTGAAGGTTATCGTGAGATTGCCAGCTAACTTTCTTTTTGTACTGAATAACTCTGCAACTTCACTGATTTTACTATTGTCAGAGTTTTTTGTGCTCAGAAGCCAAAAATCTTACTATTCATAGCCCGGTGAATGCGGTCATTGTCATGTAAATTGGTAGCATGCTACTTAAGCTTTTTTTTTTTTTTAAATCAAGACTATCAATACCATTTGCTGTAAACCTCGCTTTGATTTTACATACAATATCTGAAGCATGAATTACTGCCATTCTGCAATCTCCTCCTCCTCAAATATGAACAGTAGTTCCTTGCACTGTGTAGCTTATTCAGAGGTTTACTTGACTCTGAAGGCTATAAGCTGTAGTTTCACTGTAAATTAATTATAGCTTCTTTTTCTCGTGGTCTGTCAGCTTCTCTGTCCAAGTTAGCTTTGGGCCCAGGTTTGAAAAGAAATGTTAAGATTATACACTCCAATGGGGTAAAACCCTAACAATTTAGATATAAATTTATAAGTCTACTTTGCTTGCAAACAAACATTAGTCGTGAAATCCCTAGCAACTAAGTCACTGGATTCTCTCTGTCAGCGCCTGTGTCAGCTGCCAAAGAATAGATTAAAATGAAGAAGTGCCCACATGCTGGCAGGGGCAGGCCAATTTTTGGCCAGCCAGGTACTGCTAGATTGTAATATATAAGGTCGAATTTCGACCTGTGGTACACAGCTGTGCTGTGGCTCAGTCAGCAACCTCAGAACTCTTAAACATGCACCTGTTTCACTGTGAATAGTGAATGTAAAAGAAGGAAAAGAAACCGATACAAACCTTGTTCTATCACAGGTATGAGCTGCTATGATGCATGAAGAACATTCCATGAAGTATGTTTTAAAATCTTGTTATATCTGAGAGGCTTTAAAAGCCGATTTAAACTGTTTCAGGGCAACCGCGGTACAGACGTGGTCTCTGTGAGACTTCCACCTGACCCAAGTTTTAAGTGGTACGAATGTTGTGCATTTAACGTTAAGGACAGTCTGCAATAATAAAGTAAGTGGCCAACGTGGGTGCCCAGCAGTGCTGAGACCTGGCTGCCATATTGTAAGCTTTGGAAAACACAATTTATGCAACAGATGTCCAGATATGATTCTATTTATGGAAAAGTTTATATGTGTTTTACAAATGGTTTTACCATCTTATATTAAAATGACCTTTGACAGGTGTGCGCTGTTTTGTCTCCAGTGAGCACATACCATGCGGATTTTATATGTACATCAGTAGAGTGATTCCACTGGCACAGTGTGTGTATATGCCAGATGTGGTGAGATTTTATCTTATAAATGTGATCAGAGTAAGGTAACTCCTGACAGAAAATGTAAGGAAACCAGCTGAGTGTTTGACTTGATGACTGATGTTGTATGGTTTATGTTAAATGTATATTCTTTTAATCAACGAATAAAGCATCAAAATTCATTGTTGTTAGGTACTTTATTATAGCAGCATGCTGTATTTCCTGTTGGCTCTATTGAACTATTCCATCTCTAGTGATTAAGTCAAGAATGCTTTGCACATCGGCATCTTCCAATGTGTGCACTTGGCAACCTGCATATATTTTCAATGGTCACAGCAGCCCGCAGTTATGATTGACATTTGCAACCTTCACTGCCAGCTTCTGACAAAGTCAGTGGGGAAGTAAGCAGGAAACTGCAAGTTGTGGTAATATGATGTTGCATTTAACTACAGCTTAACAGACAAGGGAGGCTGTGTTTCAGATGCTGTCAGTTAAAGATTTTCAACTGGCAGGGTCTAGCGCCTTCTTTGCTGTTGCTCTCACTCTGAGGAACCTCTTGCTCCCAGAAGTGAGCTGCGCCCCCACACTTCTGGCCTTCAGTAAGGGCATCAAGGCCTGGCTCTCCCAACTTCACTTGGACACTTCAAAGCAATTATTCTTCCTTCATCTAAACTATCTAGCAGGATTGTTGTGATAAAAAAAATGAAGGAACAAGAGCTACGGTATGTATATGTTATCACCCTGAACTCTTGGAGAAAAGTGAGCTCACAATTTTAATGTATAATTAAAAATAGAAATACAGTGTGAATTTTTATATACTGCAATGCAAAATTATATGGATCAAATTCCAAATAACAGTTCATAAGCTGCAAGGCATCAGAAGGAATGAGATTAAGCTAACTATCATATTTTTGATTATTAAAAAGACATTCTTCCTTGAGCGATGCAATGAATCTCCCAAATTCTTGAAGGAACATGCCTGCCCATAAAGCTTTCGTTTACATTAAGAAGAAAAGATGGTAACACTGGTCTTGTGTAGCGTATTATTACATACTTACTATAGCAGTAGACAAGACAGTACAGATACTTGCTGAAATACAACTGCAATAGCGCCTGCCCATTACAGTTGTATGTTGCAACAACTTTTTTTGGCAGCAGCTGTTTTTGCAACAGTCATTAAGAGGATGTCACAGTTGTTAAACAAATGCAGCTGTTATTAAGCAGACTCACTGTTTCCTATGGTGTTGGTTTTTCTGAAAACCCTTCAGTTTTTGGCAAAATCATTGTAAAACAGTCAGGTGACTGTGGAATGCTGCAAATGCTGTAAATGTAGCTGTGTTGTCAAGTGTCCAAAGAACCCCTCCCAAAGGGGAACTTTGGAACTGGATCTTAATTCCCTTTTCTCCAGATAAGTCATAACTGAATAGTCGCTAGGCAAGCAGTCATAACTTGAGGACTAACTACACAAAACTTTATAAGGATTGTCATGGAGTACACTTTCAGAATTGATGTTAAAAAAGAGGACACTGACTTTCTTTTATTAAATAGTCAAAATATTACAAATTATTAAAACCTTTTTATTTTTTAACACCTGCATTTCACCATAATACTCATTTCACGTGCATTAATTTTTTATGAGACCAGGTGTAGTCAAAAGACAGCTAAAGAATTCTTATTTGACTAAATTTTACATCTAGATAAGCAAAATAAAAATGTTTAAAGGTTGCTGCTGTACAGTTATAATTTATTCACAGTTAAACCAATATTTACAGATGACTCTCCTGAGAATTACTCTATTCAGCTTCAATTTGAGCAATAATAGAGTTGATTAAGTAACAAGTTACTTCAGTTGAGAAGAAATAATTCAGTCAAGAGAATTGTCAAGAACAAAAGGACATTCAACCAGTTTCTTCTTGTGATTCTTGATTATCCATACATGATACAGTTGACAGCTGTGTTAACTCAGCAGAAACCTCATTTCTGTTATCAGGTAGTGGTGGTTGAAGAGGAGGAGGAGGAGGAAAAAAGCCAGCCCTTGGAGGAGGTGGATATTGCGAAAAAGGCCTCATAGGAAAGGGACCTCTCACTGTTCAAAGAGAATTAATATTGATATCAAAGAATTATCGATATCTTTTTTTAGCTTGAATTTAGAGCAAGGCTAGTTAATATTGCACACACAACTCAAAACAACTGGCAACAAACATTTTAAAAAATCTAAAAAGAAAGATTAAAACAGTGAATGTTTCACTCTCTCAAAGCTGCCTTTGCCAAATTGATGTTCTCTCAATACAATGAACTCTAATTCTCATTAAATCAGGGAATATAAAGAAAGCATCTATGTGAACCTTGCTCTGAATTTGTAATCCTTTTATTAGAGGTGAATTTTAATTCATTTTGCTAGACTTGGCTGTTCTCATATCCGTCCTTCCATCTACCTGATTTAAAAGAAGATTGTTTCTAAGTGACTTTGCAACAATACCTAAAATAATGCAAATTAGTACAATTCTGTACAATATAATGCAGCTGAAATTCCTAGCAAAAATCTCTTGTAATGCATTGTAACAAAACAGGTTAATGGATCTTCAAGGCCTTCCCTCATCTAGGCATCCGCAGCCTCCAAGGAGGAGAAGGAACCTTGATAGTACTTCTTGGATAGTCTGAGGTCACCTTAAACAGTTCTGGGACATAGCTTAGGGACCTGGCACATGGCATCTGGGTACAACACGGAGGCATCTTTCCCGAAGAATCCTTAAGAATGTGCCTTAGGAAAGAGT
>JANHFR010000501.1:65147-81193 GCA_032468015.1 Mimophis mahfalensis | reverse complement strand
GGGATTCGAACCACTGAACTGCCGACCTTTCTGATCAACAAGCTCAGCGTCTTAGCCACTGAGCCACTGCATCCCCTCTCATAACAATTAGGTAGCATTAAAATATTTTAAAATTATTTTGGAAGTCAATGGATACCATTTTGTGATGTTGCAGACGCTGTGTGCCACTAAATTGCTATGAATGACTCACTACTTGCAAAATTATTAGAAGTGAGATCTGGTACAGGTTTCTTTGAATTCAGTGCTGAATTGATTTTAAGTTAGCTCACAGTTTTCTAACAAAATATGTGAACTACAGTTATCAGTGACAACTGGACTAACAGGGATCATGGTTCAACTTAGACCACCAAAATGAAAGCACTATTACCGGTAGTATGCCATTTCCACGACAAACCTGAACATCTTAAGACTAACAAAATTAAACGTTCTCCTGTTACATATTGTAAGGATTCTGCTTTAAGTACCCTTATGCTCCGATCATTTTCCACTTCAAAATAGATTTTCATAAGCTTCTAATCTGCCACCATGCTTTGTGAACTGTATTTAAATTACTGCATCACAAGCTAGGCAGATGCTTATTGCTCTGTTGAGACAACAGCAGAAACAGAGGGCTATTGATGGCTTCCTGACTGAAACAGCATTTATAACTTTCAGCTCCTGATAAATCAGTTACACACAGAAAGAGCCCAACATCTGCAAACAAATCATTCAGGTAATCAAGAAAATCAAACATTTTAAATGTTTAAAGATTAATTATGTGTTTCAAATTATTTTTAATGCACACAAAATAGTTTTTAAAATATTATATTATATACACGTTTGACCAACATACTTATTTGAATTTTACTGCCTTACATTTTATTTGCAAGCTGGTAAATATTCAAATATCAACGGTTGGCATTTTGTGGACTTGGACAAGATGACAGTTTGTGAATTTGAGTATTTTTCTTTAGATTAAATCTTAGAACAGTCTTTTAAAACTGTTAAAAAACAGAAGCAATATATATTATGGAATAATGGCTCTAAGGCTGAGATTAAATATGAAAGATTCTCTGCTCTCTACTATATTGGATTGGAAGTACAGACTGGTTGAAAATCCTTCAAGCAAAGCCAAATATTATGATTTGGTATTTATAGCTATGTACCTTAGCATTCAACTAGCTCATGTTAGGACAAAACCCATCTTAATTTATAAAAAATGATAAATCATGGTTTGTAGGGCAAGTACACAGAGATAATTTGATATAGTTATTAAAGACACCAAGGTAGAAAACTCATAGAGAACATGAGTTCTGCTACTGTCTTTGTCACAAAATATCCTGTTGAATGACTCTCTGTCTCTCTCTCTCTCTTTCTCAGCCCTAGGAAGGACGCAATGTCAAAACACCTCCACAAAATGTTTCCAAGAAAATAGGGACTAGTCCTAGAAACAGTGACTAGAAACAGAAGGGAAAACATTCAATCACCACAAAACAAGATCAACCCCAAGGCCTAGAACCAAACAAAACATTTGGAAAAGTGCAAACCAAGATGTAATCATCTTACCTGGGTTAATTATTATATAATCAAGTGACTATCTACTCACCTCATCATCTGAACTGTTGTAACTTCCAGAAATCTCTCTTTCAGAATAAATTTTGGAAGTAGTTTTCTGGAGGAAATCAGAAATTCTCTGCACTAGAAAGTCTCTGTCTTTCAAATTGGCAAAGAGGAACGTCATTCGGTTTTTAGTGCTGATAGATAAAGGACTAGGTAAGACACTTGAGCTATCTGCCTTTTCAACAATCGTCACCTAATGGTACACATGGAAACAGAAGGACCAAAATAAAGTCTAAATGAATTGATACACTGGAAGATGCAGTTCTCCATCAACTGAATCTTTAATTTGGTCATAAACCAGCATAATTGCAGTTTTTAAATACCGGGGGAAAAAACCTATAAAGTTGTTATGAATGATCAGGGATTATAGAAGCTAATTCTAGGAACCTGGGCGGGCGGGGGCGCGCGACATTATAAATATTGCATGGGGAAAGATTAAATAATCCAAATATGTAATATTTCAATAGTCTCCATAGTCATCCTATTCCACTCTGTATTTTTGCATTATTCAGTAGTTTTTAGATATACTTTAGATGTAAGTATTAATAATAATTCATGATAATTATTAATCATTGATAAAATAGTATGTCTAAAATATAGAGATCTTCTATCAATGAATCCATAAACTCAGTGTTCAAATTCTTCTTGAAAAAGAGTCACACTATTGCAAGAAATATGACAACTTGTTAGTCCAAGTTAGACCTTGCCAATGGTAAATTATAATTTCTTGATCACAGAGAAAATTAAAATTTGTGACCATTGGGTGATGCCATGGGTGGTACAATATGTGGGGTAACAATATATGGATTATTGACTGAATAGTGAGCAGCCATGTATACAAGTAATCTTCAACTATAATAGAATCTGCCCATTATGGTTGCAAGTGGTGACAACTACTAAGTCTTGCTAAATGACCCACACACTCTGTCTCTCTAATGACACTGTTAAACAAACATGTGAGTCCTTAATCGAGCATGAGCTACCTAGTGGATGGGGTAGGCCCTGTGAGGTCCACCATAGGTGAGGCACACAAGCAGCAAAAAACTTTACAAAGCCAAAAACAGACCAGCAAAGGAGAAGAGACCAGCCGGATTAGGGCCTAGCACACATTCTAATGCCAGAGAAGATTCCAAACAAACCTTCAGGCATCACTGATGAAGCCATGTATGTGGGTTGTGCCCCTGCCATGACCAGGTATCTTGAATGTTCATAGTAATTCCAATATGATAAAACCAGCATGTTTTGTACTGACCTCCCAAAGTGGGATGATGAGACTACAGAGATTTTCTTCTTTGCTGGTGAAACAAATGTAATTTGTAGACACAAACATTTGACCCAAAATGTGCATTTTATTAAATGGGGTCCACAGAGTACAATCTGTATGTCCATCTAGTTTTTCATCCTTTGGAAGCCGGAACAAAGCACGATACCTTTCACTTTTTGCCCTGGCATCAAGATCCCTGAAAAACAGCATTTCAGATTTCAGTGGCAATATTCCAATTGCAGGCACACATCTCATATAGTTCATGCTTTTGCACTAAAAATAAATAACAAAGCATATTCTTTACAGAACTATTTTACATGTAAAAGTTACATTTATATTAGGAGGACTTAAAACAAATGTATAAAATTGCTTTAACATGTAGTAGTGGTAGTGGTAGAGCAGCATGGCCTCTCCCAATTCAAAGAGATGCTTGCTGACACAGTTGCTGTATATGTGATGCTTTTCCTGCGCCACTGCCTCCTCTGTCCCCAATTGGCCAGGTGTTCCAACCACTGCTAATGGGCCATTTGGTGCTGCGGGGCAGGTTGTCACTACTGGGTAGCCCAATGCTGGCCTGCTTGTGGCAGGTGCACACTGAGGGGCCACATCCCAATGGCATGGGCGGCCAGCATCTTCCCAATGTAGCTGCAGCCCTCCAGATTGTTTCAAAAGGTAGCATAGGCTCCCTCCCAGTGGCACAGGCTCTCTTTCGGCTCGCTTGAACCTGCTGGCTCCAGCTTTCCCACAGACTTTTGCACATGCACAGTAGTCACGTTTAGAGCCCCCTGCACATGCACAGTAGTTGCTTCGAGGGTCAGGACTTTGCCAGCCTGTTTAGGGGGCACAGACCCCTTGACGGTGTGTCTGAACCCCACAGTGCTCCTCTCAGGAGGGCAAACTATCTTTGTGCCAAGTTTAGTTCAGACTGGTGCAGATGCTGAGGAATGTATGCGGGACATACAAACAAACATACCCAACCACAAACCCACACTGTGCTCTCTATATATAGATTAGGCAAGGTTTACATCAATTAAGACTCATTAGTTTGTGAATGAACTAAAATCCATGAAGCATTCAAGGCCATAATCTGGGAGGGAGAGAACTAAGGAGGTAAAGGACTGACATGGATTTAATCTTCTAATCGCAGAGGATACATGGTGGGGTTGAAGATATTGAAAAAAAGACCAAAGGCTTTTTATGAGTGAAAGATTTCATCAGCCAGATCAAGATCAGATGTCATTTCATCTGACTGAATGCAAAAGAAAAAAAGGTAAATAATAACCCCTTTCTTAATTCTAAAATGTGGAAGAGTAGATGAATAGGTAGCATAGTGAACACAGCTGCTCTTCATTCAGCAACCACTAGTTCAGTGACTGTTCTATGTTATGACAGTGCTGAACAAGGAGACTTGTGCTTGTTCCTTGTAGTTATGACCATCGCAGTGTCTCTACAGTCATATGATCATGATTCCGGTGGTTGCAATTATGATGGTTTGCAGCATTCTACAGTTACATACAGATAGTCCTCGACTTATAAAATTTCATTTGGTGACGGTTCAAAGTCTCAATGGTATTGAAAAAAGTGATTTATGACCATTTTTCACACTTACAACCACTGCAGCATTCACAGATTTAACAGAGTTGGAAGGGACCTTGTGGGTCATCTAGTCCAACCCCCTGCCCATGCAGGAGACCCTGTGTCACTACCTAGGATCAAACTTACAGCTCCTGATTGTGAAGCAAGAGCTCTACCCCTAGGCCAGATGGTCATGTGATTAAAATTCAGCCTCTTGGCAACTGACTCATATTTATGATGGTTGCAGTATCCAGGGTCATGTGATCACTTTTGGTGACTTTCTGAAAAGCAAAGTCAATGGGGAAGCCAGATTCACTCAACAGCAGTGTTGCTAACTTAACAACTGCAGTGATATGCCTAACAACTGTGACAAGAATGGTCATAAATTGGGGGGAAATTCACTTAACCAGTGTCTCACTTAACAACAGAAATGTTGGGCTCAATTGTGGTCATAAGTCAAGGACTACCCATATTCACCATTTACAACCATTACTGCCACCTTCCAACAAGTCAATGGGGAAGACAGCAGGAGGTTGCAAATGGCAATCATGTGACCACCGAACATTGCAAAGGCAAGGGGTTCACCTAATGATGACAAAGTTGCTTACTTTGTGCTGCACTATAATAATGAATTCCAAATCCTACCGTTTCAGGGCAGATACTTTTTTAGGAGACTTCTTCTTAAGTCTGGGGAGCGACTTGTCCTGCTCAAAGCCTTCGTTGTCCAAAAGTTGCCTCATAGCTATGTTAGCAAGTTGTTCCATTAGTTTAAATGTTTCACTGATGTTGAGAAACACAGAAAAAAAATGCTGACTGGATCTTGTGCTAACTTTAATCACATCAGGTAACAGCAGAGTTGCATTCTTCTCAAGCTGGGTGATATCTACCCACCGGATGACAAGTTTAGCTATTAAAGAAAAGTACTGCTTTAGCAGAAACAATAACATTCAATAGGTTCAAATTCAAAAATCAGATGATAAAATCTAAAAAAATGTATAATAATTACAAATAGTCTCATATATACAACTAAATACCGATTTATGATACAGTCCTTTGAAAGTTTGGTCAAATGTTAGTCTCGGTGATTTCAACTGATTGAGTCACTAGTACTATGCAGTAATCAGTTGAAACAATTTGTCTACCATCTCTATGAGCATCTGATAAATCTATATATTTACTACACTATCTGACTGGCAAATGCAGTTAGACTGTTTTACAGATAAAAACCTATCCCTACACACATCTGATAGAGAATCAAACCATTTTATTAGTTCATACAGTATACATTTTAAATAAGGATACACCACTCTAAATAGAGCTAAATCAATTCAGGTGCTAAAAATACAGGTAATTATCCTAGTGACAGGATATCAGAGCTACAAACCTCTTAAAATGTTAACATGAATAAATAAGAGTTCATATATGCATGCCCATGGATTATCTGCTTGGTGCAAAACCTAAAATTTTTGGAAACAATGTTGTCAGCTAAGTATGAATTAACTCTTTTGCTTCAGTATTTTATATAGACTGTATGCTGCTCCTTCTGTATGACATACTGTATATGGTAACATTAAAATATATTAATAATATTAAAATCATTAAAGAATATATTCAGTGAAATAGCACAGTGTAGTTTCTTCAGTTTATTAAACCACCTTATACTTGTCATTCTAATACTTACTTTCGTACCTCCAATTCCTGCACACAAGAATAAGGACAACATCAAATCATGCCTACTGTACATTTGTAATAAATGCACCTGTCAATAATTCAGTAAGAAGCCATTCATTCCTACCTTCTCTACCCATGAGAAAAGAATAGAAACACAGATGGTTAATGCTGAGATACATCCAGCCCTGACGTGGGACTTTCCCTTTCCAATAACTGCAGGAATAATAATTCACAAGTTTCTCCTCTTCTGGCATTCCAAACAATTTATGGAACTTCACTGTTGCTTCCTTAAATTTGGCTGTGTCATCATCTTCTCGAATACCATTGATTTTGTTGTACTCTGCGATGATACCCTGAGGTAGATCATACAGGACCACTTGAAATTCTCAAAGCAACTATACCCTTTGTATTTCACTTCCAGTATTTAAATTACCGTCCCTATCATAATGTACACATGCTGATCTATTAATTTAGAAATAAAAGAATTCAAGAGAAGTCTTAAATAATTATAATTTTCCCTTTCAGTACATAGTCCAAATATGCACAACCTATTCATATGGAAAACCATCGCGCAATTTCGTATTATGTTTCAGGAAACCAATGTTTAATAAATAAACAAACAAATGGCGCAGCTTCAGGAGATCGCCTACAAAAATAGAGTAGCTTGATCTCATAAGATTTAACAATATTGCAAGACACTAGCTATGGTCACTATTAAAAAGATTCTGGAGGTAAGCTAATGCTATCCAGAGGCATCTGAGTGCCATTCAGCTCAAGAGCCTCATATTATTAATCCTTCACATAATAAACTTTTGGATGAGTACAAATCCACATGTTACTCACAACTTGTTATTGTCTGCTAAACCAGACTGGATTCCTTCTTTTACATAAAAGCAGCCAAATGGCGAAATCTGCTTTTGAAAAACAATAGTCAAACTCTATGAGGTATGTGTGGATGTATGTGTGAGCGAAAATAACAGTATTACTCCGTCAACATATTAGAAATTGTGTTGGAACTGGCATTTGTTTAAAATGCCAGTTTGAACCTCTTCCTACGAATATCATTTAATACTGGCATTGCTGATTATTCTGATTGTGCAAACAATAATACACTGTTATTGGAATCATCCTTTTAAAAATACACACACGCAAGAAAATCAGATATAAAATACAATTATATATTAGCTTTTCCTAGTCACATATATGTTGAACAGACCAAAAAATACAATACCTGTATTTTTCCTCTGACAAAAGTGTTTATATCATTTTCATTTTCAAAAATAGAAAGAGTTTGTAGTAAATTCTGTTCAAGCCATTCCCAATGCTCAGTTATTTCTTTTCTTGAGCAACCTAAGGCAGGAACATGAGGTATTTGTAAAATTATTCCATTATGAAGAATACACGCACAGAAAGATTTAGTACAAGCAGTATTAGTGATTATCAGTTTTAAAGGATCCCTTCTTGCCTGGAAAAGTTATCTTCCTCTTTTTTTTCCTTCTCATCTCAATAGGAACCAAAACTGACTGATACTCCCCTCAGCTTTTGTAAGGAACGCTATATATGACATGGCTTAGGCAGGTGCCTCCATAACTCACTGAACAAGGAGGAAGAACGACATCAAAAACAGACTTGCAAGGTTCCATTATTATTGGCAATCTCAACAAAATTAATTTTCGCTTTTTATCATCAGCTTCTATCAACCACTTAGTGATTACTAGGGCATACGAAAATTGTGACTTGGAATGTAAGTGATAAAGAACATGAATTTAAAAATGAAATTAATAAATGAAAAATAGGTACACTGTGTGTAATGGAATCTAACAGTAAGGGAAATGAAGTTATAAGTATGAATGATGGTAATCTGCTGAGCAGGTGGTGTTGTAGGGATCTGAAGGATTCATTTTTCTCATTCTTACATTTTAGCATCTACATGAAACACCTGGGGAAGTCATCCAGTAGTTCAGGATGAGGTATCAACCTGTGGATGATATCCAGCTGTTCACTGTCCACCGTAGGACTGGAGATGCCATAGAAATTGTAACCCATGTCTGAAGGCTGTGGAGGCCTGCATGGGACCAAAGAGGCTGAAGTTGAATCACAAGAAGACAGGGCTGCTTTGTCTCCAGAAACATCTGGCTCTCTGTTTCCATTTTCACCCTAAATGGAATAGCATTTTCACTAAAGAAGCAGGTTTGTTACTTCTGAGTCCTCCTAAGTTAACTAACTCCTGAATTTGCAGAGTTTTGGTCATCCTAGATCTGTGATGGTGAACCTATGGCATGTGTGCTGGAAATGGCACAGAGAGCCATCTCTCTGGGAACGCCAGCCATCGCCTGTTGCTCTTCTGGGTTCCGGCATATGCATGTGCACCCACCAGCTGGTCTTCGCACATAGAGGAACAACGAAAGCTGCCCTTCCAGTTTCCAGCATGCAGATGCGTGCCAGAAACCAGAAGCTCATTTTCCCAGCGTGCCCATGTGCACTGGGGAGCTGCTCTTCCAGTTTCCAGTGCTCCCCTGCACACATCTGCATTGACACTCAGTGCCGAAAAGGTTTGCCAACGCTGTCCTAGATCACTGAGGAATGCATAAATATGAGAAAGGTTATTTTATGTTTATGGACTGAAAGAAAGGATACCATAAAGTGAATATGCTTTACAAGGAATGCCTTCACAGGTGAGATTCAGCCGGTTCTCATCAGTTCGCCTAAACTGTTAGTTAATTGCTTATGTAGTTTGGTGAACCAGATAAAAATAAAGTGCAAGAGAGGTTTTTCCCCTTCTCTTTCCCTTCAGTTAATAGTGCCAGGCAGACAGCCAAGAACCACTTAACAGCTGCAGCTGAAATGCAGCCATACATGCTGAAAAAAGCCAATAAACAACAGAAACTAACAGGATTAGGGCAGGAAAACCCATCAATCACTGATCTAGGGATGAGATTAACCTCTTCCCTTGAGGTAAAGGACAAGATTACAAACATTTTCATTATAAAGAGTATTAAGTAACACTTCTGTGATAAGCTGATATTCCCTGGATTCCCCAAGACCTTTTATAGCTGCTACAACGTTGGCTACTACTTGTTTCTTCCCAGGGGAAATGATACAGGACAATGATGCAGCTTGATCATACAGGCTGTGAATTTAATGCATGTGTGGTCCAGCCAGCTGCATTGCTTCTGCTGCAAAGCACCCAATTTAGAACATAGAGAACATAGAATAATAGAATTGGAAGGGTTAATGGCTTTTGGCAGCATGCCCAGGCTTTCAATTAGCATGAGCAGCTGCTTTTAGTTTTCCTCTCAGCTGCTGCGTTTGCTTTGGGGTTGACTTTTTTTAAAAGAGGAATGGCTGTTTTAAGTTTTCTGCATTGTTTTAGTGGTTCCTGGCACTGTCCTTTTTGAAAGCCTCCTTTTGAAAGCCTCTAGTGATGGAGCACCCACAACTTCTGAAGGCAAGCCATTCCATTGGTCTCACCCTTAGGAGATTTCTCCTGAAGTCCTAGGTTGCTTCTCTCTTGGGTTAGTTTCCATCCATTATTTCTTGTTGTGCCTTTTGGTGCTTTGGAAAATAGTTTGACTCCCTCATTTTTGTAGGAGCCCCTCAAATTTCCATGGCAGAACAATTAATCAGTGGAACAACTTGTTCCAGAAGTTGTCAATCCTCAGGTACTGGAAGTTTTTAAGAAGACATTAGATAATTATTTGTCTGAAGTGGTGTAGAGTTTCCTGCCTAAGCAGGGGGCTGGACTTGAAGACCTCCAAGGTCTTTTCCAACTCTGTTATTCTATTCTATTCTAAATATTGGAACAGTGCTATTTTATTGTGCTATTTTATTGTTAGTTGGACTAAGGAGAAATTTCCTAAGGGTGAGACCAATCAAGCTGGCCATGCCTACCCAGTCACATGACCACCCAGCCTCGCCCACCCAGTCATTAGGGCAGAGAACCGGTTGTTAAAGTATTTGAATCCCACCACTGAAAATGAAACTGAAGATCGGTTGGGTAAATGAACAAGAACTATCATGGTGGAAGGAAATTATACACAAGAAGCAAAGGAATACTCACTGTGTGGCTCAGCACTGAACATGAGGTAAGCAAAGGTGTGTGATACCCCCATCTATACTTCAGGTATTTATTTATAAATTTAAAAGGCTTTCTTGTGGTGATGGCAGCGATATGCTAATTGGAGAAAGTATTTATTTTAGGGAGAGAAAGATGTGGAGAGAGAGACTGATGGTGGCATAAACTAAAGATTCTGGTCACTGTATTATAAAAAAGATGTGGAGACTCTGGAAGGAGTGCAGAGAAAACAACGAAGATGGTTAGGGGGGCTAGAGGCTAGAACATATGACGAACAGCTGCAGGAATTGAGTTTTAGTTTAGTCTAGTGAAAAGAAGGACTGGGGTGACATAATAGAAGTGTTCCAATATCTGAGGGGCTGCCACAAAGAAGAGGGAGTCAACCTATTCTCCAAAGGACCTCTGGGCAGGACAAGAAGCAATGGGTGGAAACTGATCAAAGAAAGAGCCAAACTAGAACTAGGGAATAATTTCCTGACAGTGAGAATAATTAACCAGAGGCCTTTGCCTCCAGAAGTTATGGATGCTCCATCACTGGAGTTTTTAAGAAGAGATTGGACAGCCATTTGACATGGCATAGGGTTTTTCTATTTTCTTACTTCATGGCTTTCATTTTTTGGCTCCTTTTCTCTATTCTTCCTCATGATACTTACCCAGAACGAATCTAGTGTGGTGAGTCTGCAGGTTCCTAGCTGAACTGTGCTCACAATCAATAACAGTATTTTGAAATGAGTATGAATGCTGCAATACATATTGTATAAATCATTGAAAAGCCTATTAGAATTCTGTCAGAAAAGCACCAGTGGATGTAATGTGGAGATAAACTGCTTCCTAACCTCCCACAGAGCTTACAGAATGATATTTTTTCTGAAAAACTGCAAGCATAAGCTTATATCTGACCCTGGTCTGCTGGTGAGGAATGACATCATCCTGTCTCCCTTCCAGGGAGGCCTCGGATTTCTTGGAACATGCATCACTCTGAAAAGCCTGCATAATTGAAGCAGGGCAGCACAACCTCTTATCTGAAAAGTGCACTGGACTACGCTTGAAAGTCATGTATGGAAATATATTGTTTAACACTGGATGTTGTTCTGAAATCTGACTTAGTCTTTCTGCAATTTCTGTATGCTTGCATGCTCAAAGATTCAAAATAACTCTTTCCTGTAATGTTTTAATGGGAAACTCTTATAGCTTAGTAAGTTATTAATTCCTTGTCAAAACATAAATTATTTGAGGAATATATATAAAAATTGAAATCTGGGTAAAGAACCACTGAATGCCCCATCTGCATGCAATAAACGTATTCCAAATTGTAAATGAGTGGTCCCTTAAATATGGAATCTTCTACTTATAACCCATAGCATATCAGTGAGTAGATGTGATTACATTCATAGTAGCAATTAAACGTTAAAATAGAACTTATAAAAATCCTGAGTGAAAGCATTCAAAAATTTGATATCTAGTCCATCAAGATGAATCTGACAATTTAGAACTTCAGCTTCCAATACAGAAAACCAGGATTTACCCCACATATTTATGAAGGAAACTGAAGATTTTTAAAGCTACCATATACAGACAATGCTCCTCAAACCCATTCCATGTCTCCATTCAATACTCAATATTCTCCTTTATCATGTTTAGTGTAGACACAACCCATCTTTATTCCAATTCTAGCTTAGCATTTTTCACAGAAGTCTCCCTTCATTTTTAACTCTACGACAACACTTATTTAATTTCCCTAATGGAGAGTACAGCTGAACTTTGGTCTTTGTGGTCCTAGTCCAACAAGGTCCACTATTTGCTATCCAAAGACAAAGCAAGTCAATCATACAGAGTTCCTCATTTAGCAAAATAAGCATGGGAAATCCTGCTTATCTGGTGGACCATATTTCACAAAGCATAAATATATAATTTCATTCAAGGAATTTCAACACTATTGAAAATAAAGATCAGAATCCAGAATTACTAGGGCTGCATCGAGGACACAGAGAAACCCTTCAACTACAGCAGCACCACAAACAGAATTGTAAGTCAGCGTTTCTTTTGCATCGACTTGAGGAACTGGGTGGAAACTGGATTTTTTGAAAACAAAAGTAAACAGGAAGTAAAAAATAATCCACATTTACTGTACAGGTTGGCTAATTTTTACGGAAACCAAAGCATAATACATCTACAAGGACCCACATAACATAATAACAAAGTTGGAAGAGGAACTTAGAACTCTTCTAGTTCAACTTCCAATTCAACCAGGAAGCCCTGTACCATTTCAGACAAATACTTATTCAATCGCTCCTTAAAAATCTCCATTGTTGGAGCACCCACAACTTCTGGAGGCAAGCCATTCCACTGATTACCGTAACTGTTCTCACTGTCCACACATTTCCCCTCAGTTCTAAGTTGGTTCTTTCCTTGACTAGTTTCCATCCATTGCTTCTTGTCCTGCCTGCAGGTGCTTTGGAGATTGGGTCAGTCTCCTCTTCTTTGTGGCAGCCCCTCAGATATTGTAACACTGCTACCATGTCACCTACCTACCGAATTCCTGCAACTGTTGTTCACATGTTTTAGCCACCAGTCCCCCAATTATCTTTACCGCTCTTCTCTGTCTCTAGAGTCTCAACATCTTTTTCATATAATGGCAACCAAAACTGGATGCAATGTTCCAAATGTGGACTTACCAAGGCATTATAGAGTGGTACTAACACTTCATGTGAGATTGATTCTATACTTCTATTAATGCAGCCTAGGGTGTGTTGGCTGCAGACCACTGCTGGCTCATATTTAAGTGTTTATCCACTGGGATTCCAATATTCCTCTCCCAATTACTACCATTGAGCCAGGTACCACCTATATTATAGCAGTGAATTTGGTTTTTCTTGCTAAATGTAAAACCTTACTTTCCTCATCAATGAATTTCATTTTGTTAGATAGGGTCCAATGTTTGGTACAAAATAACCATTATAAAGGAAAGCTGATACACTGTATCCAATAGTCTTTGGTTAAAAAGAAGCCCAATACCTTGAAAACAGTTCACATACTTACCACAAGCAATAGTCCAGTATATCATAGAATCTGGTGCTTGGTACAGAATACGATATGGTGCTACCCTTGCACTTGAATCTAACATAACATCAAGAGTTCCCACAAGAAGTCCTGGGAAAAAAAGAATTGTGCAAATATTACCTGTTGCATTAGTAAAAAGCGTGTGCCACATTAAAGCATACTCTAGCTGTGGAAAGAGTTAAATAGCAGATACAAATTTATGAGTCCTTAGGGAGAAGGGTGGTATAAAAATCTAATAAATAAAATAAATAAATATTTAAAATGTGAGCACTGGAATCCAGTGCTTAGATTCTTGGCCTTGGATGTTGTAAAATTACGTCTATACTTTGAACAGCTTGAAGAATAAAGGACATAAAGTAGGCTGGCCTTATTTTATTGAAAAATCTGGACCAACAAATATTAACAAATAAGTTTAATGAAGTCCATATGATAACAAGTACGTTAACCACAAATTTCAGATAAGTTTTGAAATGGAAGGCAAGTGAAAATCTTCACCTAATCGATCCTGTAAGGTTTCAGATACACAGGGCATTTCTATATGAGAATTTCACACTAGTTCAGAATCAGTTCCAGGTCTGTCTGATTTTTCAACGCTGGTTAATTTGCCATTGGCAAAGTCTCCTTTCTCCTCTCTTTTGGAACCCATTTCACACAATCATTTCAACACACAGGAGAGCAGTTGTGCGGTAGCGTAAAGGTGTAGCTCTTGCCTCACAATCAGGAGGCTGTGAGTTCGATCCTAGGTAAAGGCAGATATTTCTTTCTCTGGGCACAATGAGAATGCATCTACTGAACAAAACTCTGCAATGGCAACGGGAAGGGCATTCGGCCATTACATACTCTGCTAGCTTCATTCAGTTGCCCAGACCCCAAACCCCACAAGGGATAATGGGGTTGTTAAAAGATGGGGATGATTTCAATGCATAGGAGGAATAGTAGTTTGATGGCTTAGCAGTACTTCTTATCAGCGTTTCAAGACCGGCAAGACAAGAAAATCACCAGTAATCTTGAACTGCTTTTCAAAGACTGGATACTGGAATGAGTGAGTTAGAAAGAACAGTACTGGGCCAGAGGAATAACTTACGGAATAGCTCTGTATATTTTCCACACTATTATACTTAATACACTTAAATTAGAAGGCAAGACATATTTTTTTCTTAATACAATTTTATTAACTTTCAAAAACGTGAATAAAAAATAAATGAGCAAGACAAAAAGAAAACAGAAAAAAGAGAATCAGACAAAAAACAAGATAAAAGTACAAAAAAAACAAAGAAAAAAGAAAAAAGAACAAATGGCTTTGATTTTCTTTGTTACAGATATAAAAATGCAAACAACTCTTATTCTAAAATTATATAATTACTTCTATAATCCCATATAATTCTAATCATCAAATCCCAAAATCAAAACTACATTTCTCTTATTTTTTTGCAAAAAGTCCAAAAGTGGCTTCATTTACAACTCATCACTGACTCCTGTCATTTGTTCTCTTTTTTAGACTGACTATTCAGACTATGAGCAATACACAAAGAGCTTTATCCTACGTCACTAGATGAAGCAGTACCGGAATAGTCCTTGACTTAAAACCACTTATTTAAGCAAGGTTCATTTATGTTACAACCACCTTGGAAATAGTCATTTTTGACCCACCCTCACAGACATCATTTAGCAATCAAAATCCAGTCCAAAGGCAAGGATTACATGTACAGAGATGTATGTACTGTATGTATGTAAATGAATGAATCATTCAGCCTCAGATGATTTCGGTTTTAGAATTTGGTACTTCCCCAAATTTTATTTCCCTAAATATTTGTATTCTTAAAATACCCAACATGTCAGAGTCTTATTCCAACATGATTTGAAACCATTTTATATTGAGGCATAAAGAAAAGAAACTATCTTATGAACTGTCAGCTGTTGTAGTGATTTGATAAGTATATGGGGCTTTTATAGGTCCATTTCTTCCTAATTCTCCAGCTCTTAATCCATGTTCTTACTGAAATTTTCTTCTGTTTCTTCTGTCACTGTTGCTTCTTCTTTTACAGGCATATCTTTTTGTTTAAATCTAATATGAGACCTCTGCCATCTGCTTGTTTTATGGAGAACAGTTATTGCATGACCAAATATTAAATGGACATTATTTAAGCTTATCATTTGGGTTAGCAAATGATGCATTCTGATAGATTCTTCAATCCACATGTATTTTAAAAACATCAAATGTGATTAGAACATCTAATATACATTAATTGTTTGAACTGCAAAATGGAGCATGTTATTTTTACAGACAGTCCTTAACTTATGATTGGGATTTGAATTTTGGCTAAGTGATGCAATCATTGTCAGTCACTATTTGACTATATCCAATTTTACAATCATTTTTACCACAATCATTAAGTGAGGCACCATGGTTTTTAAGCAAATCACATGGTTGTTAAGTGAACAACAGTGTTATTAAGCAAATCAGGTTTCCACAATTGACTTTGCTTGTTGGAAGCCAGCTAGGAAGGTTGTAAATCACAATCAAAGGACTACAAGGCACTGTAACCATCATAAATCTCTATCGTTTAGCACCTAAATGTCCAAAGAATTAATTTTGTAACATTTTTTATTGTTGTCCGGCAATCTGCAATTAACAGAATTCTTTTTAAAATGTGTTTTTGTGCCTGTGAAGTTCCACAGACCATACTTCTTAACTCTGGCAATACAATAGCTGAATGCAGACATTACACGGAATCACTGATTGGTTCAAAATCGAGAAAGGAGTTCGGCAAGGATGTATATTGTCACCTTGCCTGTTTAACT
>JANHFR010000500.1:0-10061 GCA_032468015.1 Mimophis mahfalensis | reverse complement strand
TTGTAAAAATGCTGCTAATCAGCAGGCATATACAAGGAATGAAGGCTATTGCTAAGCACATTGATCTGTGCTTAACAAATTGTAAGCCGCTCTGAGTCTCCGGAGAAGGGCGGCATATAAATAGGATTAAAAATTAAAAAAAATAAAAATAAAAAATAAAAGAGAGAGGGAAGATCAGATCCTATTTTAAACCTTCACCACCACCACCACCACCCCGATGCCTGGGATCACCAAAAAATGCGAGGTGCAGAAGTAGAGGGATTGAAGGGGACCTGCCTTCAGGATCCCTCCACTTCTGCACATCACGTTTTTGGGCAATGGCGAAAATTCAAGGATGGGGGCTGGCGGGTGGGTGTGGGTGGACAGGGCTACGGCAGTATTGACCTGAGTATAAGCTGAGGGTGACTTTCATCACATTTTGGGTGCTGAAAAACTAGGCTTATACTCAAGTATATAGGGTACTTCTTAGTCTATTTCACAGGGTTCTGGTGAAGTTAGAGTGGAATGGAGAGTGGAGTGGAATGGAAGAGTAGAGTAGAGTAGAGTAGAGTAGAGTAGAAGAGAGCTGAAAGGGATCTAGGAGGTCCTCTCATCTAATTAAAAGATTTGTATCTTCCTAGTCACCTCAAGCAATTAGTAATCAAATTAGAATATAATATTTAAATACAGTTATATTAAGGGATAGCACAGAAATTCTTCAATACCATTTAGAATTGGACTGGATTTTATGAACCTTTTCATTTTCCTATTCTTCAAGTTTCCATTAAAAAGAGATTATTAAACAAAGACATTTGTAGAAGATTTATCAGTAATCTCTTTACCTGAAGGTCATCATATTCTGTACCATGGATTCTGCTGCATCTCTGGTGCTGGTTTCCACTGATTCCCCCACTCTTGCTCTAATGCTGTCAGAGTGGACAATACAAGCTTTGATTGTTAATTTAGGAAGACCTGTTCAAAATTGTAATATGCAGTAGTTTAAAAAATCCACTGATTAGTTGCATTAGAATATAAAAATTAAATTTCTAATTAAGATATGAATTAAAAGTATGTAACAAACAGAAAAAATAAATTAAGTGGAAAAAAACAAAGTTTTGTGTTGTTAGTTTTTCAGACTACTAATATAGTTGTCAAAGAACCTGAAGCCAGTACGGTATTGATAGATTTGCCAGTTATTCGCAACGCTGGAACACTTGGCAATGTGACTGTTGAATGGATTGCTACCATTGATGGGCAATTTGCTGCCAGTGATTTGAAAGTCTTCTTAGGCAACATTCAATTTTTCCCTGGGGAAACGGTGAAGAACTTGATATTAGAGATTCTGAATGATGATGTTCCAGAAATTGAAGAGGTAAGCTGAGAAATAAGACAAAATGTGAAAAGAAGAACTTTATCTATATGTGTGTTTTTAAAAATCTTGTTTATAAAATCATAGGTATAAATATTGTGAAAATGCAATACTATGGAATAATGGTGATGATAGTAATAATAATGCAATACTATGGAATAATGGTGATGATAGTAATAATAATGATAATGTTATTGAAAATGGAAATATCCATTGATTTGTGGGAAGAACAATAATCAGGAAACTTGCTAAGGTTAAATAATTGCTGAATTCCCAGTTCTGAAATGTTGATCTATAGGTCTCTTACCTTCTAGAACAGGAGTGTCAAACTCGAGGCCTGTGGGCTGGATACAGCCTGCAGGGTGCTTCAATCTGGTCCACAGGGCCACCCTGGAAAAAGCAAAGGACTGGCTCGCAGTGCCTCTGCCAGCGAAAATGGAGCATGGAGGGCTTTGTGCACCCCTCAGTCCCCCAGACTCCATTTTTGCTGACAGAGGGCTGTCAAAACAAACTCAAAACAAAACAAAAGCAGAAATGTTTCCTCTTGCATTTGAACATTCAAAAAGGAACAGGAAAGGAGAAAAGGAAAGAGGAAAGAAAAAGAAAAAGTAGGAAATATGGGAAGAATTCAAGGAAGGGGAAAAAAGGAAAGAAGAAGGAACAACAAAGGAGAAGGAAGAAGGAAGGAAAAAGAAGAAAAGGAAGAAGGAAGGATAGAAGGAAGGATCCCTCAGTCCTGCCCGGGCCACCAAAGATGCTTCCGACATGAGTGAGATCGAGCTGGACACCGCCACCTGGCCATGCCCACCCCGGCCCCCTGAGGTCAAACACAATCCTGATGCAGCCCTCAGTGAAATCAAGTGTGACACCCCGTTCTAGAACAGTTTTTTAAAAATTATACTGAGCTGTTGCAGGGACTAAAATTGTTTCCTTGTATATTACTAGAACTTTCTTGAGCATAGGCTTGAGAAATTTAAATTTTAAATTGCTAATACCCTGAATCTCAATAAAAAACTTACATCTTTAAGTATTTTGTGGCCATGTTTAATTTTGGAATCAAACCGTAAAACTAATGATATTTTTCTGTACCATACTAAGTGTTTGTCCAAAATACTTTGCAGATTATCAGAGTGGAATTAACCCAGGCTTCCAGTGGAGGTACTATTGGGCTAGAGAGAGTGGCAAATGTTGTAATTCCTGCCAATGATAAGCCATATGGAACAGTATCCTTTCAACAGAACTTGTATCGTATTCAAGAGCCATTGGAGAGAAGTTCAACTGCAAACATTACAGTAAAGAGAAGGTTTGTTTAATTCCCTAATACCTTACTAGCTTATGGCTATTAACTACTTGGTTTCTCTGTAACACATTATTTATGACAATATATTACAATTTACAGTTTAATGGAGAAAACTCTGCAGATAAGAATGAGGCAATCTTTTTGAGTAAACCAACACAAACTCAAAAACCTGAACTGTAGGAAGAGATTCTGAAGTGTTTTTCCTTGATCAGTTCTGAAATTGCTTGAGGCATGTAAAGATTTTGCTGCAAGGAAGAGAGTTCTGCAACTTATCTAATGAATGTTTCCTTGAAAGCAGTAATTCCTGTTGATTGTAATGTTATTTTTCAAATAGCGTGCATCATATATTAACTTTAATTAAATGTATGTATGTCTTTATGCATATTCCTGATTTGTAAGCATTAACAGATACTCATAGAATAAAATAGATATATTTTAGATATAAAATATATTGTACTCATTTTACATCTATGGGAGGTCTATAAATATATATTAGATATATTTTAGATAAATATAAAATATATCTAATGTATATTTATATACCTCCCATAGATGTAAAATGAATGCAAAATTCTCTGTTAGCAGAGAATATGCTATATGAATATATATTTGAATTATTTGTACTGTGAAGTGGTATATAAGTCTAAGTTTATTTGAATCCAGGTATTTGGTATAGAACTATGAGAACAGGTTATAATTAGGGAATCCTAACTGAAACACATCAGTAGTATCATTGGAAAATAATTACTTTTATTTTCTGGTTCTATGTGTCATAAAGATTAAATAAATAAGCCAATAAGGGCCATGTTCTATAATGCTTGCTGTTTTACATATGTGTGTCTAAATATATATTAGAATCCCTGACTGTATTCTAAGGTAGGGAAAACATGTTGCCAATGAAGCATTTCAGGGAAGGCAGAACAAATTAATCGGAGGACACCCATGAATGTAGTTTAGAAGTAAGGACACCAGGAAAGGTCTTGAATGAAGATCATGGAGAGGACTTCTAATCTGAGTAAATTTAGAACATATAAGCCCCCACATCGAATTACCGATACTCCCCAAAAATTAAAAAATTGTAAAACCTAGGGAAAATACCCTTCCTGTAATCCCTGTTTCTCAGCTTCGCTTTCTGCTTTTCATCCTAAGCATCAGAAGTAAGGTTACAGTATCCTGTTAAAAGCATAAATTAGCTTTTTGCATTCCCTACCCACTCAGATTTAACTATGAAAATAACTATATCAACAAACCTGTTTTAATCACTATTTAATCTGTCATTTATTTAATTTGTAGCGGTGGAAGATTTGGTCAGCTGAAGATATTTTACAGCACTTCAGACATTGATTTCATAACTCTTGCACAAGAGCAAGGGCTGGATGTACTATGCTATTATGAAGCACCTATACAAGGAATTCCAGATGAGAGTCATGTGATCAGAGTGAATCTTTCACTAGCCAATGATTCTCTCTACACTTGTGCTATTCTTTGTTTGAAAGAGCCAGTCTGCTCAGCTTTTTATTTGTCCGGAACGTCTGAAATTCCATCATGTTTTTGGGTGGCATCTTGGAGTAGCTCAATAACCAACAACTCAGCATTCTGGATATACAAGAAAAATCTTACTACATTAGCTGCTATTTTCAGTACACAAGCAATTGCTAATAATGACTATGAGCCTGTTACCAGCCAGTCTATGATCATGGAAGAAGGAGAAGAATTTGCAAACCTCACAGTCTCCATATTACCTGATGATTTTCCAGAACTGGATGAGAAGTTTGCCATTTCTTTGCTACAAATTGTGCTGATAAATGTCACTGCCAGCATTGAAAATCAACCAGTCATAGGGCAACCAAACACCACTACAGTTGTCATACTAATGAATGGGGATGCTTTTGGTGTGTTTGTAATTTATAGCATCAGTCCCCATACAACTGAGAATGGTCTTTATGTGGAAGTACAAGAACGGCCTCAGAATACTGTGCAGTTGATGATACATAGAACAGAAGGTAGTCTGGGACAAGTGATAGTGGAATGGAGCATTAGTGGTGGCACAGCTACCCCAAATCTGGATTTTATAGGTCATGGAGAAATCCTGGTTTTTTCAGAAGGTACGGAATTTGATAGAATCCTCTAAGGAAAACTCAATATGCTACTGTCCTGTATAATGATTGCCATATTTTAAGCTTACAGGAAAATTGTAAGGAAAATACACATAACATCCCACTGAAGGTTATCATCCATAAATTATAGTTTAAATTCCAGCATTTTAAACTCATTAAATATAGACATTTTATGCCACTTGACATGCAGTCTCTAAAAAGGATTTCATACTATTTTTCCAAAATTCATAGGAGAATTTTAAGACACATCACTGATAAAAAGAATATAAAGGAATAATTTTAAATAGTACTACATGCTAGACCTGTTTTGTTTATGTGCTTGTATTTAGAAAGCTTTGTTGTTTATCTAATTCAGGGGTGTCAAATTCATGGCCCACAGGTCGGATGCATCACGCACTGGCCATGGCCACGCCCAGTTTAGCCAAGGGGAAAAACTCATGTGACAATGCGAGTTTGACATCCCTGATCCCTGAACTAACTGTTCTTCTGAACATTGGAAAGGTTGCTACATAAACATAAAGTGCTCTAATTTTTTCTTATCAGGTGAGACAAAAAAGCTCATCACTTTGACTATTCTAGATGACACTGAGCCTGAAGATGATGAAAGCATTTGTATCACTTTGACTTACACTGAAGGTGGTAGCCGTATTTTACCCAGTTCAGATACCGTCACAGTGGTGATTTTGGCTAATGACAATGTAGCAGGAATTCTTAGTTTTCAAACATCCTCAAGATCTGTAATTGCTCATGAAGGTGGGTTTGTCTCCATTTTCACTTCCTTTTCTTTGTGAACTATTAATCTGAGTTTAGGCTTTTTCTCAATTTGAACAATTTATTGTTTAGAAAAGCAGAAGAATTTGATCAGTTTATTTGCCTTCATTTGATCACTTTATCCCTTAGAAAATGTTTATATCTCTAGAAATTAATATTATGGAATAACATACAAATGTACGGTGTGCAAGGAATTGCACATTTTTGTACTTCTGTTTATCACCAATTTTCCGTATTCTGACAGACCTCAAAACACATGAATAAGAAAAAGGCTGGAATTTGTTTTCCTTGATAAAATATACTGCAGTTGTATAGTATATACAACAAATGTATTACATTACAAGTATTACATTAATACTTGAGCAATATATTGTTATGAACATTTTTTGCATTTTCTGATAATAGTTTTTATTTTATTTATGTCAGCAATTCTAAAGTAGCTATTAGAGTTAGATAAATGGTAGGTAGGTAAGGAGATAAATAGATGAGACTTCAAGATTTGGGGTGATACACACTAATAGAAGGGATGGAGAAAAAAATCTGGATTTGTCCTCTGTTATATTCTGTATTGTATATATAAAACCTTTTTACATGGAAGACCAACAGATCTTTTGGAAGTCATAATTGATTCAGTGATGTTCTATGTCTGACTATTTAGTTCTTTCTCTTCTACTTTAATTGTTCTGAACAGTTTGTTAAAGCAAACATAAGTTGATAAGCAAAAAGAGCCATCTGTGAGCATGAGAAAATTGCATGAACAATATGATGATTGATATGATCTTTGTACTCGTAATTTTATTCCTTCCACCTCTCTGGTATAGTCATATCAACATGTTCAACATAAATCTGAACCAATTACACAATAATAGTAATAACTGCATAATATATTATTCGTGGAGATTTTTAAAGGTTAGAATCCATTGCTTAGATACCAGAATCCTACACAGAAATGAATAATATCATTAAAGCTTGTAAGGTAAGGGACTGCCTCCAGCTGCCCCCACCCACACATTTTGTCCCCGTCTACTCTTTTTGACTGCACCACATCCTTTCTTATGGGCTAGCAAGCATCTCTAGAATTGTGCAGCTCCAGGGCTGTTTGCCATGCATCAGGAAGCCTCGGCCACCCGGTCCACCCTAGCAAGCACATGCAAGCATTTGTTCACCCAGCTGCCTTCTCTCCCACTCTGCATCAACCTTTTGCCTTTTGTGCCCAGTCACTGTGACAGAAGTAGAAGTTCTTAAATGCTTTTTCTTTCTCTTTTGGGGTCTCTTTTTTGCTGTCTTTGCTGCCTGCTTTTCAGATCCAGTTTCTCTAGCAAAGATTTCCTACTCGTGGCTAAAACTGAGCTATATTAGGAATGAATGTGAGAAAGCTGGTACAAGCAGAATTTATAGCCCAGGGTTATTGGCTAGTAAACATATAAAAGCTATAAATTTGCCTGGGTATTTATGACAGTGCTGCAGCCTACAATTCCCAGTGTTCTTTGCCTGATTTGCATGCCTTGCCTCTATTGGCTGGAGAGCCTCAAATTTGCATGCCTTTCCTGGTAACGCTCTGCACATTCACACTAGAGTTTGGTAGTGAAATGTCGATGGGGGTGTCTACTTTGGCACCCTTTTTGGGGGGAGAAACCCCCCAAAGGGGTTCGTGACCCCCTCCCCCCATACTGATCCTGCAATGGCAAGGTGTGTATGTGCCAACTTTGGGCAAGATTGGCTGCTCCGTGTAGGAACGTATAGAGCACATACACACACACATGCCTCACCACACTTTTGTTTTATATATATAGATATTCACTACTAGTTATACAGAACATGTTCTGATTGTAATTATGGAAGCTTCTAATTCTGTTATTTACTTACTTATTTATTTATTTAAAACATAATGTAAAGCTGCCCATCCTCTAACCAAATCTGAAGGGCTCCTGATCAAATGTTAAAAAATTTAAAATCCTATTAAAACTATAAAACAAAACAGATTATAATATTATAAGATTAAAACCAACAAAGACCTGGTGCCAATTCAACCTTCTAAAGTGCCATTATCCTATCTTATCCCAGCACTTGGGAGGAAAAGCCAGGTCTTTAAGGCTTTATAGAAGGTTGAGAAGGTAGAGTCCTGCCAAACTTCATGGCAGAGTGTTCTATTGGGCAGGGGCTGCCATAGAAAGGCATGCTTGCTAGCTTCCATCAGATGGCAATATTTAGTGGAAGGGATTAGGAACATGCATTGCCCACCCTATCTGATCATGCAAGACGGGTAAGCATTTTCAGGGAAAGATGATCCTGCAGATAACCTGGCCCTGTACTATGTAGCATGACCAACCCTTTGAATTGCACCCAGAAAGAAACAGGAACCTAGTGCAGCTCTCACAACAGAGGTGTCACACAAGCAATGCATGTTGCTGCATTCTGGACCAGTTGAAGCTTCTAGGTGGTCTTCAGAAGCAGCCCCATGCACAACACTTTACAGTAATCGAAGTGGGAGGTGAGCAAGGCATTGGTGATTGTGAGTAGGGCTTCCCACTCCAGGAAAGACTGCAATCAACACACTAGAAAAATCTGTGCAAAGCCTGTCCCCCTCTCTCCCAGCCATGGCTACCAGCAGCTTCTCATTGCAGGAGCTGTTGGTGTTAATTCCTGTCCTGCTTTTATTTTATTTCATTTTATTTCATTTTATTTCATTTCATTTCATTTATTTTATTTTATTTTATTTTATTTTATTTTATTTTATTTTATTTTATTTTTCCAAGACAAAATGAAAGGTAAGTTTTCAATATTTAGTATCAGGATAGTTTTGGATTCTCTTGAAATAAAGTAGTTGAATGAATAAAATTTTCAACTAATTTTTTTCATAAGCCTGCATCTGGATTTTTACTTGCTAAGAATTGTTGCAGTTTTTTCTGATTTACATATATTACAATCATTTAAAGCAAATCAAGATAATGGAAACAATTAATTAGAAAGGCATATACTTATTTTTGAAACAAACCAGTGGAAAGTTCTAATTGTTCAGAACTTTCTATTGCCTTAGGTATAAATAGTATATTGGCTTTCCTTCATTTCTTATGATATTATGTATTCTTTAATTTCCAGGAGAGCTGTTACAATTTCATGTGCTAAGGACTGCACCAGGAGCTGGCAATGTAACTGTTGACTGGGAAATTGTTGGCCATAATCTGGAACAAAACTTTGAAAATATTTCTGGCACCCTCTGTTTTTTAGAGGTAGTTATCATTTATTTGCTTCAGATGCCATAATAAAAAGAAAGTGTGAATAGTTGCACTTGATTTGAGAACAGATGGACAGGCAAATTTATTGCCTTATTTGCAATGTAAATTTATACATATCTGCTCAGATGTAAGCCATATTTAGACTGATGCAGTGGGTCTTATTTCTAAGTGTGTAGCATTGTACCTTTTTTCCCTAGCTGTTTTACAAGCCCAGTAAGCTTTTGCTAGACTAAAATGTAATATTTGGATATTAATCTGTTATATCCTAAAAACTGCCGACTCTGCTAAGCTGTGAATGTCACAATAACTTTGTGCCAGTGAGGAGCTTTTAATAATGGAATGTGCTTAATAAGGAAGACCTTTCAATGTTCCTCACAGAAAATGGTCCAGGCTAGTATTGCTTGTAATAAAACAACTTAAGAGATGAAAAGGTCATTTGTAGAAATGAGTTTCAATGTTTTACAGGTAGTCTTCAACTTACAACCACAACTGAGCCCAACACTTATGTTGCTAAGTGAGACATTTGTAAAGTAAGGTTTGCCCATTTTACAACCTTTCTTGCCACAGTTGTTAAGCCAATCATTGCAGTTGTTAAATTAGTAATATGGTTGTTAAGTGAATCTGGTTTCCCCAATGACTTTGCTTGTCAGAACATCACATGACCCCAGAACTCTGCAACCGTCATAACTATGAACCAGTTGCTAAGCATATGAATTTTGATCATGTGACCATGGGAATGCTGCAATGGTTGTAAGTGTGGAAAACAGCCATAAGTCACTTTCTTCACTGCCATTGTAACTTTGAACAATCACTGAGCAAATTTAAGTCGAAGACTACCTGTACTATCACAGTTGTTAAATAATTGTCCTTTTTTTGCTTTAACTAATAGGGGTCATTAAATGCAACAATATATTTATACCTCCTGGATGATCAAATCCCTGAAGAAAAGAAAGAATATCACATAATTCTGCATAATATTAAAACTCAAGGTATCTGTCTTGTAGATAAATGTAGCAAAGAAAGATTGGGTCATACATGATGACTAGTTTATTTAATATTTTGTAATCTGAAGATGAATGTATTAATGGATAAAATCTATCAGTCTGAAATGCCATGAGTAGTCTGTCTGAGTTAGTCTGTTCACAGATGCAAAGAACCATTTAATGCTTCCATCTAACAGGGATATTGGATCAAACTGAAGTTCTATCTAAGGCAGTGGTTCTCAACCTTCCTAATGCCGTGACCCCTTTAATACACTTCATCACGTTGTGGTGACCCCCAACCTGTGG
>JANHFR010000499.1:0-10731 GCA_032468015.1 Mimophis mahfalensis | reverse complement strand
AGGAGATTTCTTCTAACAACCGGTTCTCCGAACTGCTTAGAAAGTTAACAACCAGTTCTAGTGAATAGGTGCGAACCTGTAGAAACCCACCCCTGGCTCCAAGGCATGTGATCCTGTCCACCATTAAACCATCTTTCCAAACAGCCTCCATGTTTCCTTCCAAGTGTCTTTCTTCCTCGCTTGGAACTGAACCCAGAAGGACATTTCTTCCAACACTTGCAAAATCAATTTTTGTTCAGCCCATCCCCCTTCCCTGCCCTATTAATTATATGTAAACTTAAGTAACAATGAAATAAAAGGACTAAACACCCTGCCTTTTCTGAGCCTGTTACCACCACTTAATAAGGAACAAAAAGAGGGCCACTGAAAGAGTCCTGATTCCTGACTGAGAGCCATTAATAGATTGATGACAAGCATTTGAATTAGAGAAAGAGAATGTATGTGTGATGAGTTCTGGGTGAGAAATGTCAAGCTAACATTTCTCCAAACAACCAAAACAATGTCACAGATACAACCAAAAGACTATCAAGTAGACCAGTCCCACAGAACCTTTATGGAAATGAAGAGGATGGGGGATTGCCCACTTGAGTTCTGGATGGCTGCTCCTTGCAAGGAGAGTGCAAGATAGTGGTTTACTGCAGAGTTGAGTACCAGGAAACAAAAGAAAGCACTCAACCATAGTACAGTCTTTTAAAGGTAACAGGACTTGTTGGTCTCACTTTCCTATCACTTTCAGAAATTAACTATTTAATTATGTTAATACAGACAATAGAGATCTTCCAAATGGCAAATTTGCAAAGCCATCTTGTAAATTTAATTTCATCCCAGAATAAAAGAAAAAAATAATAATTATAAACTTAAGATCATAAACCATTTGAAATAAGCACCAAAAAGCTAAATAAGATTTTAACTTAAGAAAGTTATAAATAAAGAAGTCAGAAATATGGAATATTATGATTTTTGCTATGAGATTCTGGAAATAGTTATATAAATAAATAGCACTTTGAAAGGAAATTTTGTCTATCCTAAATGATAAGAAATTAAAGATTTTATGATTGGACAGTAGAAGAACTGAAGATCCAGGCAGAAATGATAAAAAAGGAAACAAAAAAGATAAAGGCTTTCTTTTTGTTGTTGGTCAGCATTGAAACAAAACAATAGAAAACGGTATGATATGTGAACTACTGCAGGAGATCTTTGGCAAATGGAATCAGAAAATAGCAGCTATAATGTCAGTAATGATGTCTGCTTCTACAGATAATTTCCAAAAGATATTATGAAATAAATAACAGATGTGAAAGAAAATGCCTTGGAAGTCTCCAGGATAAAGAATTGAAACAAACTTCACCTGGTGTAGAAATATTAGAATATAAAGTAATTCAAATACTATAAAATATTTTTAAACGTTAATTATGAAACAGAGATGACAACTGAAGACGAAATACAAATGATAAGCCAAAAGAATGACCTGGATAATGACTCCTTACTGGACTCACAAAAAGAGGTTTGCTAAAGACTCAAAGAAACATTTGAGATGGAAAAAAAGAACATTTGAAGAAGGATCAAATCCTACAATAATTTCTGAATGAATTAAAGACCAAGATTGTTTGAAGCAACAGGAAGGAGGTCAAACTTGGTTTGTTTGACCAAGATTAAAACAAGATATATTTCTATAAAGTTCTGGAAAGTCCTTTATGGACTTTTTTTGCTGATACTAGGGCACAAATGTTAAGAATTTATGGATTTGTGTTAAATATGTAATGAGTTCGTTGAATATTTTTATGTTCATCAATTGATTTCATGTATTTAAAATGTGAGTTAAGATGGCTGCCTGGGAGTCACACCACACTCAGCTGGCGACAGGCTGCCTGGAAGAAGCCTGGGTTTCACGCCCAAATGTTGCTAGTTTGCACTTGTACTCAACTGCCAATGCTGGCATATAAAAGGCAGACTTGCATGCCTGCTCTTGCTTGCTGTCCCTTGTTGTTTCTGCTCTCTAGCTTCTGTTTAGCTCTGTACAAGAATGCTGTTTATTCCTGTAAATACCAGTAAATAAAGATCTACAATTTCAGGCCTAAAGCCTCAAGTTCCTGGTCTCACTTCTTCAGAAATCCATCTATCTCAACTCAGTTGCAGGGTTAACTCTATTGAATGCTAGCTATGATGGCAACAATCGGTGAACGGAAAATACTTGCTCTCCTTTTAATTTTAACAGAGTTACAGGAAGAAGAGATATTTGTACATAACCTTACAGAGCATAGAGGATTACTGAGTTTCTTTCTACTTGTGAGGAAGTTTGACAGTCACTTTTTAAAATATTTTTCTTTGGGGTTTTGTTTGGGGGTTTTTGCACTTTCTTTTCTCTTTCATTATTCTTTTTCTTTCTCATTTTAATTTGTCTTGTCTTTTACTATTATTGGTACAATTTTCAATTAATTTTTTTTTTAAATCTGTATATGTTATACTGAGCTGTATCCTACATGTCCTAAGAAAAAGAAAAACACAGGACAACTCTTTGAGAGCAGGGGTGGGCTGCTACCAGTCTGCACTGGTTCAAGTGAACCAGTTGTTAATTTTATAGCCAATTTGCCAAACAGGCAAATCCCGCACCTTGCTGGTCCCACCTATCCCACCCTGCCCCTCCCATGAGTCCCCATTTGTCCCATTTTATATTGCAGGTAAGGGCCCTTGTGGAGGCTCAGGGAGGGCAAAAATGGGCCTCCTGGAGGGCCTCTGGAGACTGGGAAGGGTGAAAATGCTCCCCTTGCATCCCGTTTTCACTCCCAGGGTGGTACAGAAGGCTGACTAAGCCACACCCACCCAGCAATCCGGCAGAGAACCGGTTGTTAAATTATCTGAACCCCACTTCTGCCTGAGTGTCATATCTCACAGCATAGGTAGTATATTTCTCCTTAATCATTTATTAAAAGAAGCAGAACTAGTGAATGGTGTTTGTTGCATGTATAAGTTGCCCCATTCAAGACAAAGAATAGTCAGAAGCAGGCCCAGGTAAAAAACAGTTTGAAGCTGATCCATAAAGATACTTACATTACCTACATTGAGAAATGCTTCTTAATATGTGTTGGTCATTGGTCAGTTTATTACATTGACTACATAAGGATTCAAATGTATTTCTTTGTTCCAAAAATATATATTTATTTCAAATGTATCTATACCTCTTCAATCATATGATTCAAAGCAGTAAGTTCTAGGATAAAAGCATAGTAGACACTACCCAGTAAGGATCCTTCCACATGCAAGCAATGCAGTGATGCAGGGTCACCTATATGTCACCCCAAATTATAAAGGTCCCAGAAGCCATATAGCCATAGTACAGCCATATTATAGTACTTCTAGACTGCCACAATTGGGAGGTGGGGGATTCTTTAGTGAATAGTAATTTAGACATAACAAGGTTCTTTTAAAAGTCAAGGTCGGTGTCAGCCTGCACCTGGAGGAGAGTGTATGAAGAATTGGTGCCAAATGCATTGACAGTTAATTGAACAGTGTGATTTACTGGTGGGTACCGGTGGACAGATTTGGGATTTTCAATTCTTGATGGAAAAACCTGGTCCTCAGATTCGGGTTTTTCCCAGATGTGCCAACATGACTTCTCTAATAAAAGTTCTTACTTGGATGAACTTCATCTCTGAGTGCTGAATGGAGATGGGGAGTTTCTTTGGAACACTGACATAAGGGTTGTGCAGGTCTTGGGAAGCTGAGCCAGTTAACATCAACCTAGCTCCCATTTCTAGAGGAAATGCTATCAAGCTAGATTCCCAATGTTTCTTCTGGATCTGAAGGGCTACCAGATTATCTATCTATCTGTCTAATCTCTATCAAATATATATCATTCATAGATAGATAGATTGGTAGGTAGATATTTAGATAGATAGATAGATAGATAGATAGATAGATAGATAGATAGATAGATAGATAGATAGATAGATAGATGATAGATATTATCTCGCTATATAAAAACCCTTACCTTACTCTGATTCTTGGACTTTCAGCAGATTTCAAGTCATCCATAATCTGGGAAATATCTGCTTGGTCCCAGTAAAGAATTTGCCTGACTATATATATTTATATTTTGCTTAAGATCTAACTCCTAACTTTACTGAAGTCAGCTCAGAATTATTTAACAACTGTATGTAAGATTTAGTTCTAAATCAATTTTAAATTATAGTTGAAATCACAGTGCCTCTAAAATTTCAAGAAATACAGTTACTAATGGTTTCTCAAGAGAAAACAGAAAATAGGTAAATTAGTCATATCCCAGTGATAACATCCCTACTGATTAGTCCTTTTTTTGTATCATGCAGAACACACACTTCAGAAGCTAGTTATAGCTCCTTTTAAGCGTGTCCTCCTGGCCTCTTTTTCTATTTTGCAACTGTCTATTTTAATACCAGTATTTATTTTTCCCAAGCCAGAAAGAAACATTTTCACCTCTGTGCCATAACAACTTCAAAAAAATTTCTCCTCCTTGCTTTGACTATCACCCACAGTTCCACTTCAGTGCCATCTGTTATATACCTCAGGAATCCCAAACAACAGCTTCATTATCTGTTGCAAGATAATTTAGCAAGATAAAAGTTGCCTACTGTGTGTGTATAACTTGAAAAGCACGACATAATCAGAAACCTCATTAAAAGGTTTTCACCACTCTTTTACTTACAAGTCTTAATCCATTCCCATTTTCTTTATAAAAACAGAACCAACAGGAGAAAGTTAACATTATTTTTCCTGCTGTCTTGTAATGCTAACCCAATAAAACAAGAAGGGATTATAATTAAATGGATGTCTCACTTTTCTAGATGCCCATATTTGGTATCCGCCTGGAGCAAAATGTCATCTTACAGCATCATCTATCTTCTTGATACCAACTTAGCAATGATCCCAAAAGATCATGGGAAAAGAGATGACAGGTCGCTAATTATTTATATCATAAGAATTAATGTGGTTGCATTTCAGCAACTCCTGAACAAGAAGGGAAATGATCTAAATTTAAGGTAAAGAATATTCTTTGTGCTTCTATGTGGGCTACAAATGGTCTCAATGTCATTTCTATTTCCCTTAGACCCCCAAGCTGTTCTTTCTGAATTCAGTAGCATACCCATACTGAAGCATAGGAATAAGTTTCTGTTTTGCTTTTTCTTTGTTTGGAAATGAAATAATACAGTAAGTGGAGTAACCTTCAAATAGCTTTACCAAACTTATCATACTACCTTTTTAATTCCACCCAAAATAATTAAATAAAGCACCATTCTACTGTGTCCAGTTGAACTTGGTGCATCATCATCATCATGACTTTGCATCTTTTGATGGCTGATTTTTTCTTTTTAAAAAGGTGGCCCTGTTCCAAGCTAACACATCTTTTCTCTACACTCAGTCAACAAAGTATATAACTCTAGTGTCTAAGAAATATCAAGGACTCTTTTGAACAGTCACCCACCAGATCTCTGGGACTTCCCCAACCATTCCAGGCTGTGTCCTCCTGTTGAAGAACGAATATGATACAGCTATAAGTGGAAATAGCTATTCTGCCCAGGGCAATAAGCCTGGTGAAACAGCCAGGAACAGTGCCAGTGCCAAAGAAGTCATGTGAATTTTACAAACAACATGGCTTCCTTGAACTGAGGTGGCTTGTATGTTCTCCTATATGTGGCAAAAGCACCATTTCTGAAGCCTTTCCACCATCCAGACATAACATGCCTCCACTTTTGGGATCCATTTTCCCTGTCGTCTGGATTTCTGTGCCTTTCAAAGAACCAGTTGTATGCTTCCCTGGGTTATTTATCTTCCCGGGATACTACCATAGAAGAAAGCTTCTTCCATCTCACATCCTAAGGTCATCTTTGGCAGTTCTGCTGTCCTATGCTAAGGACATTGAGTGGGAGAAGGTCTTTTCAGTGGAAGTTCCCTAGTTCTGAAATGCCCTACAAATGTAGACTTCTTGCTACTTGTTTTGCCTTCAGGGCCCAAGAAAAGACAGTTTAATCCCCAAAGTTTGTTAATGCCGCTCTGATGTTTTAAATAGTTTATCTCTTCTTTGTTGATATTTCATTAGTTAATTTATAGTATAGTCTCCCCCACCCTCTCTTTTCCTTTCTCTTTCTCCATATATTACAGGGTTTTAATTTATGGTTTAAACGGTAGTTTTAAGATACTGCTTTGCTTGTATTTTTTCTTAAATGGAAAGTTAGATGCAAATATTTTAAATAATAAATAGGGGAAAATAAAAGTGTAGCATGCATTTAGAAATAATATATATATATGCTACCGGTACTTAAGTTGTCTGATACATACGTTAGTTATTTCACCTAAGACTAAATTCACTGGCAGATACTTAGATTTTCGGAAGGCTTTTCTTTGCATTTCCCAACAAATGAAATTTTAGCATTGTAACCCTACAGAGTTTGGGGATGAGGGACAGGTACGTATCCATATAAACACCCATTTGTAAAGAAAATAAGCATGCATTGAAAGGAGGAGGAGCAAAATTCTATATCGCTAATTACATTTTATACTGCTTTATATCTGGGAGTTGAATTCCAATTCATGAGTTATCTGGGAGCTGAAATCCACACATCTGAAAACCACACATCTTAAAGTTGCCAAGGTTGAGAAACACAGCTTTAGATCAAATAGTTTTTTAAAGAAATAACCGTGGCGGGGGGGGGGGAGCTGTAACAATCCAGAGAAGCAGCAAAAGCTAATCCTTGGGTATCACTTCTCTTTATTCTGATTTACTCTGTCCAGATGCTATTATAAGATACCAAAATAAGTCAAGATGCCTCAAAGAGCTGTACCCCCAAGGATATTTTTTTCTTCACCCACTCATCTCATTAAACCTGGAGCTCCATTACTGCTGGAAGGTGAACACATCCATCAGAAAACAGCCTATCACATTTCAATGGAGGACAATTCATTTGTACCAGAATTTAGCACCAGAATAGAAGGGAAGAAGCAAGAGGGCAATTTTGAAGCCTCTCGGACTTCCTGTGGTAGTAATCATGCCTACTGTGTGTGTTGTCAGAGAAAGGTGAAATGGAGGGACAAACCAGAGTCTTGGCAAAGTGCCACTATAGGTGCTGTGCTAATGGAGACCCTAAGAGCAAGCTGGAGGTTGGACAAAATTACAACAGTTTCTAAAGCAGTAGGGGGGAACCAACACAGCAAAATTCACCAAGGATGATCTATTCCAACACAGTAAGTCTGCAATTCTTCTTTTCTTTACAAACTATGTGTTGTTTTTCCTCCATTCTTTTTTTTTAAAAAAACGGGCCACCTATAGTGTTAATGAGTTCGTTTCAGCATACATTCTGCTACACAAGCATAAAGAAGAGCAAAAAGAAGAAAAATGATGTAGAGTTGGTTTTTATAGTCATTATTTTTTTTTTGTCATGTGCTTTTGGGGGAGCTGCTTCATGGAAGAAGACAGAACTCAGGAAACCATGACAAAAAAACCCCTTACTAATTGCAAAAAGGGGCTGTCTCTTAGGTCAATTAAATTTTAAATAAATTGGAATATCTGCATACATTTTTTTTCTAATTACAGTGTGGGCCATACTGCAGAACACTGTAAGAAAGGCCTGGCAGTCTTTAATAGCATTTTAGACAAGAGATTAAAAATTGGATCGATTAGCATAAAGTGGTAAAAGTATATCATTTTGTCAGAAGAAGGAGAGATTCTGGTCTCTTCCCCATGTTCTCATCTTTTCTATTACCACTTTTACTTTATTTTTTTTCTTACAAAGCTGCTATAAATTAATGGTATGTTTTTATGACTTCTTTCTCCCAATGGAATTGCAGTTTTGTGAATAGCTCTGTGAACAGTTCCACTTCCCATGTCCTGTTATAACTTAGCATTGCTTGGAAACTTTTATTACCCCCGGAAAACAATTTTAGCTATATCTATTGAAGAATCATGAAATTGATCTACTCAAAGTCACAGATAGCAGCACTCTTATGGGATTAGAGAACCCTATTCTGAGTCAAACATCCATAAAATCCTCAGCTAGTCTTAATTCACTATCAGAACCATTTAAAATGACATCATGGAACCCTCATATCCTTTGTTCCAATTTTTAGATATTTTCAGATGTTCAATTGTATTGTTTCCTCTTACATACAAGAAAGAAGCAACATTCAAAGACCTCATTGTGAAGAAAGGAGCTGTTTCCACACAACCACTGTTTCTATTCTCTAGTTCCTCAAAGATCATTTAAAGTTGACCATGGGTTGCTGCTATCAACCTTCAAAATGCTGAGTAAATTCATAACTGAACAGCATTCCCTCCAATTAGCTAATTGGAAAAACAACAGACAAGCTGGAAAATTGGTGATTTCACCCTGCAATGAAGAAACACCACCAGTCTCCTCGTGATCAACCTTCTAAATGCCTGCAAACTCAGTGCTTGCTAAATGTAAAGGCTACTCCAAATAAATGGCAGGTTGAGGTGGGGAAGAAGTTTGAGGGAGAGGCAGAAGATGACAAAGAAAAGCCATAAAGGAGATGCCTGCTAGAATTATCCTTATCAGACCTGTTTGAATAGATTTCCCCATCCCTCTAGTCTGCCTGGCTGGAATTTAGCTCACTGCTCTAGAAGAGAGCTAGTTCTACATGTTGGAAAACCTTATTCAAAGGGAAGGAAGGGCCAGAGACAACACAAGTAAGGTTTTTGCTTTCATGGTCATACCCAAGGCTAGGAAGCTTTTTGAGACCATTTGTGCAAGAAGAACCAGTTTCAAACTTCTATTGACAGACCCACTGAATTTCTTAGTTTGATATTTTATCTTGAATGTCACTCTAAATTTTTGGTTTGGACTGCTGTGACTTCAGTAAGCTTGTTTTTTGTGGATCATCCCATCCCTAAGTGCTCAAGAGTCTGGGTAGAAGAATTAACTTCAGCAGACTTTCTACATGAGGGGAAAGTGCAGCATTTACTTTCTGTTACTCGCTACTCAGGTTTACAAGGGTCTCTGCAACACCCCCTAAAAACTGGAGTGGAAATAAATCAAGATTATGAAGAGAGAAGTGGAGATTATATAGATACACTGCTGCTTTGCAATCAGCACAAAGATTCCATATTTGGATTTCAGCACCATTTTCATATATTCATTTGTCAGATCCTAAGGAGCAAGTTCCACTCCCTTTTTGTGCAAATGTGCTCATCTTTTCCTCCTGCTGGTTATATTGACTCTGATACATGTAATCTGTGCTTTATGATAGTAATTCACACTGGAATCTCCATTGCTAAGTGATGTGGTCATATAGCACAATGTTCATGTCACTGTTTGGGCCCTTCTGATTGCCATCATTAAGGAAATCCTGCACCATTTTAAAGTGTGGCATCACATGGTCACCATTTGTGACTTCCTGGCTTCCCCATTGACTCTGGTTGTCAAAAGCCAGCACTGAAGGTCACAAATGGCAACCACAGGTCCATGGGGACACTGCGACATCATAAATACCAAGTCCCTAAATTGTAATCACATGACTGCAGCATGCTGAGATGCCCACAACTATGAGGACCAATCATTAACATCACTCATTCAACACTATCATAAGTTTGAATGGTCAGTAAGTGTTCAGTAAATGTGGACTACCTACATTAAGCTAAATCTAAGACCCATATATAATGCTTTCACATCATATCTAAGCATAACTAAGATAATTATTACACATATGCAGATTTAGCAATTATGGCAGTTTCAGTGTCATTTAAAATGATTTAGGTGTTAAAGCCAGCTGATCAAGTAGTAGATAATTCATTAAAAGAACCCTGAAGCTCTCAAGAAATTGTACTTGTAAATACAATGAAATGAGTCCATATGTTCCATTCAGCTTGTTCCACACAATAAGCTAAACATATTTTTGAAATAAACATGAGTTGTCTTCTGAGCACAACCCCAGGTCGAAACGACTGCATAAGCCTACTATAAAGATATACCGGTAGTTTAAAAGTTGATTTCTGTCCCTCTAGTCTGCCTATACACAATGCAGATGGTGGAAGGCATGTTGTGAACTAGTTATCACTAGGAAATTTAAAGGATAGCTGAGGAAATTCCTAACAAACTCAAAAACATGATTTTCAGTAAAATCCTACCACACTCTACTCAAAGAGAATCTGGAAGTGATTACTCAAGTAGGGATATAGATTCTCCAATCAACAGTACCTCTATTTTGCCAAGTTTCAGCACCAGTTTATGTGTTCTTGTTAAGCTCCTTCATAATCTCAGAACATATGGAACCTTCTTCAGATATCGGTTAATTTTGATTATGAGAAGGGAAAACTTCCATGAGCGAACAAATGACACTTCCCCGGGCTTTCAAATAAAGCAACTTTCTCAGTTAGATGCTTTTGAGATGTATTGAATTAGGGTTATTACAGGATCTCTGAACCAAATGTGCAGAATTCAGTAGTTTGGATGCAACAGTCTCAATAAAGCAGAATAAAAGGATCAATAGTCTGTTCCATAGATTAATGGAAGTCTCAAGAAGGATATCTACAGGACCGCCTTCTGCCGCCAGTAACCTCCCACTGACCAGTTTGCTCCCATAGAGTTGGCCTCCTCAGGGTGCCATCGGCCAATGTCGGCTGGCACCCACCAGGGGGAGAGCCTTCTCTGTGGGAGGGGCAAGCCTATGGAACGAGCTGCCCCCAGACATCAGGACCATCCCGGACTTAAGATCCTTCCGTCGCGCCTTGAAGACCTGGCTTTT
>JANHFR010000497.1:29578-41366 GCA_032468015.1 Mimophis mahfalensis | reverse complement strand
ACCAAATGAGAAGGAAGGGCTCACTGGAGAAGAGCCTAATGCTGGGAAAGATGGAGGGCAAAAGAAGAAGAAGGGGACGGCAGAGAAGGAGGGGGCTGGAGAGAGTCCCTGAAGCAACAGTGTGAGCTTAAATGGACTCGGATGGTGGAGCACAGGAAGGCCTGGAGGAATGTTGTCCATGGGGTCGCCATGGGTCAGACACGACTTCGCAACTAATAACAACAATGGGAAGATGGGACCTAGCTGGACCATAATATTATGGGTTCTCCCTAAACGTCCAAAAGGCCTTCTTGGGTCTTGCTCTAAACTGGCCATCAGGAACTACCATCTCACCTCCCAGCAGGACCATCTCTTGAGTTGACTCTAAGTGAGGAAGACGCTCTTGGGGACAAAGGCTTACCTTGGGGCTTGGAAGCTTCGGTGGCGTTGGGGGCGGTCATGGCGATGCAGACGTCGTCCTGCGGGAACTGGTCACACTGGAGCATCTCGGGCCAGTAGAATCCAAAGAACTGCATGACGGGCTCGCAGGAGTCGCGCACGGCCTCGCAGAGCCAACGGCAGGGGTAGATGGGCCGGTCCAGGCAGATGGGGGCGAAGAGAGAACAGAGGAAGAGCTGAGTGCCGAAGTGGCAGTTCTTGTTCAGCAGGGGCACCCAGCTGCTGGCCTGCTGCTTGACCTCCGCCATGGTCTCGTGGTCCAGCAGGTTGGGCAGGACCATCTTGTCGTAGCCCACGCTGTGGCACAGGCGCAGGTCGGCCGGGATGGCCACGCACTGCGGGGGCTTGGTGTAGAAGCGCCCGCTTTGGTAGGAGCTGATGTCCGACTGGAAGCTGACGTAGTCGTACTCGTTGGCCCCACTCAAGCCGGCCAGGAGGAAGCAGCAGCCCAAGGCCGGCCAGAGCATCCTCAGAGCATCCCAGCGGGACTTGACCCGGACGCCCATGCTGGAAGGTGATGGCAGAGGCTGGCTTCTTCGGGAAGGCTGCCCCAAAGGGGACCCTCCACAAGGCGAGTGGGAGCAAACGGGGGACCCCCAGCCCCGATGGAGCGTCTAAGTGGCCTCGCCGGTCGGGGCAGCCCAAGCCAGCCTCCCTGCCCGGCGGCTCCCGAAGCAACCGAGCCCGGCCACCCGACCAGCGCTTTTCTTTCTTCCCCAGAGTTTCGGAGCCCTTTCCCTGCGCCCAGCCAATCCGCGGCCAGCGAAACTCCCCACTCGCTTTTTTCAGACCTCCCTCCTCCTCCCACCCCACCCCAGCTTGAGTTTTAACCCTGCGCCTCACCCCATCTCATACTACCAGACGATGGGTGGGGCTTAACCAGGGCTTATTTTTTGGGTAGGGCTTATTTTAGGCACAGGTATGAAAATCAGCCTAGGGCTTGTTTTGGGGGTAGGTTGTATTTTCAGGGAAACACAGTAGCAGCATTATTTTGTTCAGGAGCAAAGGTTCAACATTCTGTGTTAAGTAAAGCACCGGTTTCACTTCATGACACTTCTTCCTCTCACTGTCCTTAAATTTCATCCCCTTGGAGGATTGCTACCTGACATGTATATTCAGAAGACCCTTGCATATCTTCTACATTATTTAGGATTTTTCGCCATTCGGGGAAAAAATCACTTTTCCTCCTCGAATCTCTATAAACTCAATCTTGTTTGTTTGGAATCCTAGGCTCATATCCATAAATGTATATCATATTATTAAGTTAGAAACTATGGCTGGGTTCATGCATTATTCTAATTCAAAGTCAAATCATGTTATGGTTGGGGAGATGCATCAACCAGGTAGTGGGCTTGCTACGTATGCAAGAAACTCAAACGCTTTTACATAGAGGTGGTATTCAGCCAGTTCCAACAGGTTCCGGAGAACTGGTAGAAATAATTTTGACTGGTTCGGAGAACCACCTTTGATTGGCTGACACCAGCAAATACCACCTCTGATTGGCTGATAGCATAGCCACGCCCACTAAGCCACGCCCACAGAACCGGTAGTAAAAAAAAATGAATCCCACCACTGCTTTCACATATTCAATTTTGCAAGGACAATAAAGAAATAAATACTTGTGCTGCTTCCTGATAACTTGTTGATAATAACTCATTGAAAATCAGCCATTAGCCTGATTTGATTCAATATCTCACTTCTTCTCTGGTTGCTGCTAAAACAATCCACAAAAGGAAGTAAACTAACCTGAAGAATTTATGGGAAATCTTCTGAGCGTAGGTTGTAGTTCTAGGAAGCCAAAAGCTTTAAATTTCAGGCCAGAGACCTTCCCACGCATTTGACAGTGATCAACTCTAGTAATCTGAAGGTTCATATGTGAGTTTTCCTTGATGTCTGTGTCGGTCTCTCTCTCTCTCTCCCCACTTCCTCTGCTTCTGAGCCCTGGTTTGATCACCAGCCTCTGGACAGGCAAAGAGCAACTGGCTTTGGGATGGATTAGCCCACAACAATAGCTTGACCCTAATGCTGGTTTTGACATTTACTACGTGAGAGCGAAGGAGTCCCCAAATTCTTCAGGGAAGTTAATTGGCTAAAGCTGTAGTCAGTACAAAGCAGTTTGGACCAGGGCAACCAACTGTGTCTACTTGATATTAGGTATAGCAAAGGTTTGTTTTCAATTTGATCCCCTCCCCCACAAGAGCTGCCTGTTGGAATCCTTTTGGTACCTTTCTGTTCAAGAAAAGAGAATAAGAATCACAACGGAGTAATTTTTATGTGATCCTTTTGTTGAAAAATCGCTAGATGGCTCATCTTTTCTGAGACCGGAGACTGGCTAGTAACCAGAGCTGGTCTCTGCCAGTTCGTCAGCCTGCAGAAACTCATACTTGCATAAGCTTTGCTGTCACAATGGTAATTCCTACCTTCTGCAGGCACAGTGCCAGCAAATGCTGTTGCCCTCCTTTACTGTCTACAGTCACATTAAGGACAAGGATTAATGGGTTCCTCTAGATTTGCTTCCCTCCCCTCCCCTCAAACATTACGAACTGGTGGGAAAATATCCCCCCCCCCGGGCATTCTTCTTAATACAGGAAAACAATAGGGAGAAAGTAAGTTTTGACACCTGGCAGGTTTAGTCTGGTTTCCTGCAAGTACCTTGCATGGGATGGGTTCAGAGGATCCAGTAGTACCTTGGCTTTAGTCCTATTTCAGAATAGTGCTATTTTATTGGTGCTATCTCCTGTATCTGCTATATCTCCAAGATGATCTCTGGCTCAACCCAGATCAGTCTGAAGTAGGTCACTGATACGTGGTGATGGTAGAGGCACAAGGAAACAGGGAAGGGAAAGTTTTATCTTTGCTGCTTCCTATTGACTAATAGTCAAGCTCATTTTGGAGATGGGTTTAATGCTATTCTAGAAGTGAACTATTTTTTTTAAAATTCCAAATAACAGCCAAGGGGCATGAAAACAGTATACCATGAAGCACCAAAATAGATCTGCTTCACCAATAGATCTGCTTCACACTGCTACTACCACTTACCAATTTCTGTCCAGGCTGAAAAAGTTCTCCAAGCTGGGGTTTGACTTCCATATTTTGAAGGCACAAGAAGTTAGTTAGGATTCAAAGAATCCAGCTGGCCCACTACCCAAAGCAGAATAGCTCCAGGAGGCAGTGTTCAGAGGCGGGGAGACATAACAGCCTACTGCAATTGATCAGTCCTGCTTGATAGTACATCTCTTATTAACACAAGAACATCAGTAGCAATAGCAATAATATTGAAGCTTATACAAAAAACCCCTAGTGCTTTACAGCACTCTCTGCGTGGTTTACCATATTGCCCACAACAATACTGACCTCAGAAGGATGGTAGCCTGAGTCAACCTTGAACTCCATCAGGATCAAACTCCAGGCAATGGGCAAAGTACGGTATGCCTGCAATACTGCAGTTTAGCCATTGCGCCACCAGGGCTCAACATCAGATTGCATGTACAACAAAACTGACATTGTTTGCTGCTTGGAAAAAAACCCCCCACTATCTTAACACTAGAAATTGTTAAGAATAGCTGACTTAGGTAAGGTTTGAGGCAAGGTAACATAATAAGAAGAGAACAATGACACGCCAGGGCATGTTTCTGCAGTGATGTTGCAGTTGGGGAAAAAACTTCCAAATTGTCCTTAGCTGTGCTACTATGGGCTTTCCCCCACTTGAATCTAACCATGGCACAAACATGCTGTAACAACCATTTTTCTGTCACTCAGTCTGTGAGACAAGCTTAAATTATTCTTAACTGTACCATTGTTTAAGGCAGTGTTTTCTTTCTCTCTGAACACCATCCAAGGAGAGGCTCAATTTAGAGCCTCAACTCTATTAAGCTTTGTCACTTGTCACTTTGGGTGTTCAGATGAATATCTTAACTTGGGAACAAAAGTAATAGAGCCAGTTTAGGGTTCAGTATTATGTACAGCAAATTCAAGATGGTATATTTTAGACCAATGTAAGGATAGCACTATAACTTGGTAGTTTCATCCCATCTTAGAGGGTTCTGCCGATGTAGAATTCTGTTCACAATTCTCAAAGGGGCAAGGTGGCGTGGTGGTTTCACAAGTCCTCATGCGCAGGAATCACTCGGGTTTGCTAGGTGTTTTGTTTTTCTCATACAACCAGACCAATGCACACCCCTTGTTGATTCCATTTTAAATGCCTGTATGATTGATGTTGGAATGGTCACTACTAGGCCCGAAAGGTGTAAGGGTCCCTCCTTAAGCCATTTCCTAGGAAAAAGACACGCCTTCCTTTGCGAGTCAAAACAATTTAATAAGCTTTAACTGTAAATTACATTTTATTATAAATAAAATAAACCATAAAACTTTCATTTTCACTTTAAATGCCCTCTTACTATAGGAGTTACTATAAGTGAAACTTTTTATTTATTTTTTTACTTTTTATATTTTATATTTTTATATTTTACTTTTTATTTACTATAAGTGAAAGGGATATGGTGGCTCAGTAGCTAAGATGCTGAACTTGTCGATCAGAAAGGTCAGCAGTTTGGCGGTTCAAATCCTGAGCACTGCGTGACAGAGTGAGCTCCCGTTACTTGTCCAAGCTTCTGCCAACCTAGCAGTTTGAAAGCATTTAAAAATACAAGTAGAAAAATAAGGATAACCTTTGGTGGGAAAGTAACAGCATTCCATGTGCCTTCGGCATTTAATCATGCTGGCCACATGACCCTAGCGACGTCTTCGGACAGCACTGGGTTCTTCGGCTTTGAAACAGAGATGAGCACCACCCCCTAGAGTCAGGAATGACTAGCATGTATGTGTAAATGGAACCTTTACCTTTACCTTACTATAAGAGTGACTGAGGCAAAAAGAAATACTCCTATAACACTGCTAATATCACGAATGGTGTATTACATGTAATTTGCCTGTTGAAAAGTACAAAGGAGAAGATTGTGGAGCAGCCCATGGGATGCATTGCTGGCTTGCTGTTATTTGGGAGGACTCACAGATTCTAAGAGGCATAAAGAGAACTATGCTAATCGCTGTATGATATAAAACTGCAGTCAATAAGCACAAAAAAAGGTACAGTCTCAAGAGATGGTAAAGCATTTAGCTACATTAAAATAAAAGATAACCTCCCTGTTGTAGCTTGCAACTTGGTTATCTATTCAAACAATAGACCCTTCAATCCCAAATCCCTTCCGGATTCATTGTTACCTTAATTTGCCTTTTTTTTTTTTTTTTTAGGACTCAATGCTAAAACCCTACTTCTTCCTGTTTTTGTCTGTTTTCTCCTTTCCCTCTTCAAACTTCTGGCTTTAATGCTGCACCTTCCCCCCCCCACCTGAGAATAGGAGGTGCTCGGGGGCTTTTCTTTAAACTTCTATTGCTTCACATGTGCTTAGATGAAAAAGTGTCCATGACTGGGAATCAGTTGCCAGTCTTGAGATGACTGCAAGATGCAAAGATAGTGAAAGTCAGAAGGGAATATCTACCCATTCACTGCAAAACTGTGCTGTTCTGAATTGCAGATCTGTGCAACTCCATGTTTCTCAGTTTAGGAACTTTAAGCTGTGTGAACTTTGACTCTCAGGATTCTTTCACTATCTAGCATGCTAGTGAAATTCTAGAACTAGAGCCCATGAAAGCTTATGCCCTACAATAAATTGTGTTAATCTTCAAAGTACTGTCCAACAGTGAGTGAAGCCCCTCCTTTTCCTGTGGCTGGTAAGGTGGAAGCACCTGTGTGCTTCCACCTGGTGGTTGTGTGAGGGTAATGCCATGGTCAGCATACCTCCAGATATTTTATCTGACACTATCAAAGTCTTCTGATTTTTATATTGGGGTGAGGAGCTACTAATATGTCAAAAGAGTGTTTCCTGAAATACTGTTTGAGAGGTTCTAATTTACAACTGGTCAAATGGATTGCCAAACTTGCTGTTAAGTTAATGGAAATAAGGGCAAGGTTGGTGCAACAGAATATGGTAGATTGCAGGACCACCTGATCTGAACTTTATTTGGGTGGGCACAAAAGTAGATAAATTGGTAGATCTTAGAATGGAAGTACTTTCAGGGTTGGCATTGTTGTTTTAGCTTAACAGTGTGGGTACAGAGTGAAGTGTTGGAATCCCCATGGCCTTGGTTTTAATGTGGTTTGGTCTATTCTGATGTATTTGAATGTATTTTATTTTAAGAGATATTGATAAGGTCAAAAAGGCTGTCAATAAAGTTTTAACTGACTAACTACTAATATGTTTTTTACCCGGTATGAAGGAAAATATGACTGCAAGCCCTCCCTCCACTCCCAGCATTCTATCCTGCTACTATATAACACCATATAACTATGGTGTTATATGGAGAAAATGCCTACTGCAAAATTGCTAGCATGATTTCCTCAATTAGAGCCAGCAAATAGGCTCTTAGATGCTCTAGATAGCCTAGCATTTATCTGCTTTACAGCAAATGCTGTTTCCTTCCCCATCACTACCACCTTAGAAAAGCACACACATATATAATATGACCTAGAAACATGAATGGAAGTCTACTAACAATTTATTTCATTTCTTTGTTGTGTTGAATAGGGGTGAAATATTTTGGCACTCCAGACTCTGGTTTGGGTGGGACACTAGTTCAAAGTGTTTCTTGCACGTTCCTTTGGAGGAAGAAGACTGATTCCCATTTTGAATGCTATTCTTGGTTCATATTCTTTAGTCCAAGTTCTGTTGGGAGGAATTATGACAGCTTCAAAACAGATTGGCAAGCTGGCTGTATGGAAGTGCTCTCGGATGCTAATAGGAGTTGCATAAAGGGAGAAGTTTCAAAGTGATATATGAAACACATAGTCTCCAACTTATGATGGTTCATTTAGTGACTGAAGTTACAACAGCACTGAAAATAATGAGTTATGAACATTTTTCACACAACCATTGCAGCATTTCCATGGTCACATGATCAAAATTCAGATGCTTGGCAACTGACTCATATTTATGACCGCTGCAATGTCCTAGGGTCATGGGATCCCCGTTTGTGACCTTCTGACAAACAAAGTTAACGGGGAAGCCAGGTTCACTTAACAACTGCATTCCTAATTTAACAACTGCAATGATTCACTTAACAACTGTGGCAAGGAAGGCCGTAAAATGGGACAAAATTCAATGACCGTTTAAAGTTACAAAAGCACTGAAAAAAGTGACTTATGACTGTTTTTCACACTTATGACCATTGCAGCATCCCCATGGTCATATGTTCAAAATTCGGAGTGTTGCAGTGTCCCAAGGTCATATTGTAGGAAGAAATACCCACCTGGTTCAGTTCCAAGCTGGAAAAAAGACACTGGAAACATGGAGGCTGATTGGAAAGATGGTTTAATGATGAAGCAGAACCACATGGGTTTGAGGTCCTGGAGCTGAGGGTGAGCGGGTTTTATACTTTCTCTTGGGCTTTGAACTTGAGCTTCCTGTTCCTGTACAAGAACATGCATTTTATTGGCTATTGTCAGACTCCCTTGGGGGCCCTGTACAAATCCTAGGAGTTTACCTGAGCTCCCAGGTTTGGTTGAAGTTTGGGCTCTGATGCAATGTCTTTAGGAGATGGTGCAGTACAGTGAGCTCTGCTGCTAGATAATCCTATTTTGTCCTGGAGGGTCATGTCCACTTAGCAACCATATTACTAACATAACAACTGCAATGATTTGCTTAACAACAGTGGCAAGAAACATTGTAAAATGGGTCAAAATTCACCTAACAAATGTCTCACTTAAACTGAAATTTTGGGCTCAGTTGTGGCCATAAGTTGAGGACTACCTGTATGTAGACAACCCCTCAGCAGAAAAGCACGACTGGGGTTGTATGGTGGCACAACTGGGGTTGCACTGATTAGCACATTTAAAAAAAAAAAAACACCAAGAGGGTAGAAACAAAAGAAAGGTTTCCAAAAAGGAGAAACTCAAAACTTGCTATTTGTTTGGTAAAAAAATTTACAGCCAGTAAGTTCATAAAATCATTTGACTGCTGGATCTGTCAGTGTGGGCTGTTTTCTTTTTATAAGCCTTGGTTTCATTTTTATAATTGAGAAGGGCTTCTAAAGAATCGCTGGCAATTAAGGCCCACTAGGGGATGGAAACCAGATGTGAATGCTTGTAGTCCTGGGCAGGGTTGTAAAACAATTGTAGCAGGGAGGAAAAGGGGCTTAGATCCAGAAACCACATCCCACCCCCCACCTCTTACAAATGTTGTTTAAAGCTTAAACAATCCCAGATACAGGTATATCACTTTGCCCATTCTGCTTTTTGAGAATTACCTGTCCCTTGCACTTGTTTTGCCCTGCTCAGTGCTAACACTTATGTTGATTCAAGTGGGCCCATAGATCTGAAGACATCATATACCTTCAAGCTTAGCAAGCTTTTCAAAGTTGCTTAAAAGAATAAATAATCTAATGGGCTGTGATAAGAGGGAGTTATTGGAAAGCCTAGAATTGCTTTTGACATCTATTTCACGTCACAAACGCATCTTTAATCAAGGAAGAAGAAATAAATGGTAGGTTGAAGGTGTATATTATCCATGCCAGATCTTTTCCTTTGAAGATCTGAAATGGGTTCTGCAATATTTGCCAGTCAGAGAGGGGTTTTCTTGTATTGTAGGCATCTCTTCAGGGACCAGCGCCAGAGGAGAAGCATTGAGCAATTGGGCTGAGCCTGCAGATGCCTACAAATAATCACATCAAAATGCTTCAAAGCATGGAGTGACTACCTCCTTTGCAGTCTAGGAATTGCATTGTACTTATAGAAGAGAATGTTTGTGTCTGTTGTGTTTTTTAAAGGATGCATCAGAATGACATCGCCAAGCTAGAGATTTGCTTTATAGGAATTCCAGAGAGAGAGTTCTGTGTTCTCATGTGAGGAAATAGAAATATCATACACTCCCTTCAATTTTTTTTAAATGCAAGGGGTTATTTGAGACCCTGAAGAACAAATCAAAGAGAATTGTCCCAAAAGAACTAACACCTACGCAGGACATAAAACAAATATCCAGGCAGCCCTATACAATCCAGATGAGGGTGCAGTTTTGGTGGGAGAGCTGTGGAATTATTTTAAAAGATCAGTCTGGCCTTTGTTCTTATTTGGTTAGGTTTTTTTTTTAGTATTTGAACAACAGGTTTTCTTTTTATCTGACTGTTATTAAACTGTAAAATTGCTATGTTTATAGTATGTTTTTGTGATGTACAGTCTCAAAGTGGGATCTGTGTTTTATTTATTGGCACCACAATTATTTCTCATTCGTACATGTACTTTTTATGTGGTATATTTTACCAGTCTGAACACTTAGAGCTTAATACTGGCAGCTTCTTATGTTTTATGAGGACCTATTGTGATCTGGAATTCCACTTTGATATGTTTACCTGGAAGTAGGGCTCAATGGCATTCTCCTTTGTGTAAGGTATGTAGAATGTTTTGTTCAAGTGAACCTAGTGGGTTTTTTTTCTCTTTCTACATTCTTCCCAAGGCTAGAATTGTTTTAAAGGCTCATCACCATCCTGCATTTCATGCATGATCCTTGCTTCTGAATCCTTTATGGAATATGACCCCTTAGCCCTGCTTATATATACAAGGCAAAATATGTAAAATTAAAAAGGGAAGCACAGAATTTCTTTTTCAGTGGTATTTTAAGCAAACCGAAGCTTACTGTGAAAGTTTCAAATGAGTATATAATCCATTAAAATATTAAATAAACCATTTAAAATGTTGTTTTGATGCTGGAAGGTAGGATTCTAATTTTGCTGATAAATCCATATTGTTCCAGCAAATATGCTGAGAAGTGGAATGGACTGAATTGATGGATGGCCTCAGGTCTAACCATAGTAGGCAATGTATTAAAGATGAAAGGAAATGTTTAAAACTAATCAGTAAAATAAACTCTTATATTGGTGACATGTTCCTGGTTTACTTGCACTGCTTTCAACCAGTTGCCTATATTATACATATCCCTGGAATAAACAATGCTATGTAAAGAACAGAAGAAGAGTGAGAAATAACCTGAAGAAATAGGAACAGGAGAAAAGGAAATCTAACTTAAACTAGTTTCCATGTGCTACCTGCTGCCCATCATCACTTGGATCAATTGATACTGTCCCATCATATAATTCTTTTTAGCTTCTTAGGGAAAAGGATAGAAGACCAAGTTAATTGAATTCAGGTCACATACAGCATTCCATTCTAATAGTAAAAACACCACATCAGTTGGTTTGGCCCATGAGTGACAGCAATTTATGTTCCTTTGTGTCTTTGAAAGTGATAAGTAGCTTATCGCATTTGCAAGTATTCTTCAGAATTGAAACCAATGCGTTTTCCTTCCCACAAAACCCTCCAACATGCAGAAACAATCTCATTTCAGACCTGCTTCATCAGTATACCAACAGATGGCGCAATTGGCCAGCTTTGGATCAGTTAAAATTATGTTTAAGTAACAGATACTGATGGTCCGACTTTTTATAAAAATGAGATAGTAATTAAAGCTTTACAGCAGTTCTGTGCCTTTATCTTAAAAGCTTCAGAGGAAATGTAAAAAAAACCCCCTCTATTCCTGATTATAATTCACTTGTCATCTCACATTCTCAGAAAGATTTTTTTTTTAAGATAAATATAGTCAAGAATATATTTTTTTGCAATAAAACAAGAATACAGTATCATGCTGCACTATAATTCCATTGCTATTACTTTTCATACATAGAAGGGCTGCATAATTTTCATATTACTAAAATTATTAAATTATTCCAGAGTTCTTTCTATGGTAATTTCATTAAATATTATAGCTAAGAGATAAAATTTGATAGAAATTTAAAAATAATATAAAGAAAACATAAAATAGAATACAATAGAGTTCTGTATTGGCCAAGTGTGATTGGACACACAAGTAATTTGTCTCTGGTGCATAAATTCTCAGTGTACATGCAAGTGATACACTAAGTTTATAATCATAAGATACAAACATCATAAATCATAAGATACAGCACTCAGTGATAGCCATAAGATACTAAATAAGCAATCAACAGAAATCATAATAGGATGCTAAATAAAAGCAATCAACATAAATCATGATCCAAGAAACAAAGTTATAGTCATAAGAAGCTAGAAAATAGGTAATAGGAATGATGAGAAGGATAGCCCTACTTGATTGAAATAGAAAAAAAAATAAGAACACAGTAAATAAAAAAGAAATGTATAAAAATGAGTTCCACTTTCATCACAATAAGCGTATATAATTTTAGTAACTCATAGCCGTGGTGGTGTAGGGGTTTAATGCCTCTTAAAGTAATACCAGCTGCCTGCAATTAGTGCAGGTTCGACTCCCAC
>JANHFR010000490.1:110866-124371 GCA_032468015.1 Mimophis mahfalensis | reverse complement strand
GGGAGTCGAACCTGCACTAATTGCAGGCAGCTGGTATTACTTTAAGAGGCATTAAACCCCTACACCACCACGGCTCTCTCTCTATATATATAAATATATTTCAAATTATGTTAAATTTCAATTTTGATATTTTACTATGCATTCTCTTTGTCAATATTCTTCTTGAGGTCAAATGATATTCACTTATGAACTATTCAAGTTTTCCCGATTGTTGGTCTCAGATATTTTCATTTGTAGCTCCCATTGTTTCCAAACACCAGTCTTAATGACTGGGGCTGAGGGGGGCTGATCTGATAATAAGAATTTATTAAGGGCCTATAATTGAGAATTTCTGTTCAGCTTAGAAAGTAATTCAGCTTCAAAATTAAACCATGTTTTACATTTTAATAAGTGACATTTTTCATTTTTTATTCATTGATGAAAGCAAACAGGCATGTTTTGGAAATTAGTGTTCCCGAACTTGAGGAAGGTTGTATATTTTGCTTTATTTGTCACTAGTAAGACTGCAGATTTCAAAGGATGCAGAATTTTTTCTGTTCTAATATGAAACAGAACATCAGAGTCTTACGTTACCTTGCTATAATAGGACCACTTCCTGTTATTTATGGTTGAGTTCTTTGTAGTTTAAACTCTTCAATTTAGTATATTATTTGTAGAACAGTAGAAGAATAGAATGGTTCTTTGTTCCTTAGTTTTTTAATTTATTATTGTTGATTAAGGTTTCACTCTGTCTTTGTCTTGGACATAAGATAAAAATAAGGAGTTTGAAAATACTAGCATTAAAACAGAATTTGAATCATCTCACTTTTATATTTTTAAATTGTAAGTAAACAGCTATATCTCTGTTATACCAATCCAGAGCCTTCAGAGAAAGTGTTCAGCCAATCTAATAGCCAGTTCTAATTAAAATTAATTAATTTAAAAAGGCAAGCTGCAAAAAAACTAAAATATCTTGTTAAAACAATATTGTAATACTTTAATAATTGTTACCAACTGAAAAGAAAATCACAGCAAAATTAATATATGGCTCAGATTTCATGTATATATCTCCTATTTTTTCCAACATCTGGTTGTTGGTATTTACCGTAGTTGGAACAGGAGCCACAATTCTTTCAAATTTCTATTTATTAGGTAAAAAAATCACATGAAGGAGTATGTTCATCTACTGAAGATATTGATGAAGACAAAGTAAGAGATTTTTTAAGCAATGGGGAATATGTCTATTTATTTTTGCAGATTTTGTAATTGAAGGTTTTTTAATCATTTCTAATGAATACTATATTTTTAAAGATAAATGAACTTTTTTATATTTATCTCAAATGTTCAGAGAAGTTATTAATCCTACACGCGCAAACAAACATACTCATACACTCATATAGAAATGTGTTTAGGAGGTTGTTCTAACTTGGGATGATGCTGGGGATTTTATTGCTTTATTTTTTAAAAGTGAGAGTGTCCAGTAAAATTAAATTCTTTTTGAGCAGTAGTCAAACTAGATATTTCTTCGAGGTTCATAAGCAAGGGTTCTTCCACACTAAAAGGTTTTCATATTCCTTACTCCAAGATTGCTCCCTCCCACAAACTGTTTTAAAATAGTATCTGAAGATATGATAAAATTTGAGCAGAATTGTAAATCTTGTATAGAACAGATGTTATAGGATTCATCCTTATTTTTCTCACTAAAAGTAAATCTTAAACAATTAAAACTCTTTTAGTCTATATAACAATAATTTTGTTTATTTTTAGGACAAAGATGAAACTGAAACAGTTAAGCAAGTTCACGAACCTGCAATATTCGGCAGAGAAATTCCAATCAGTACAAGATCAGATCCTTCTGATCAGGAAGAAGAGAGTGAAAATTGTCCAGTCTCCATAAGTAAGCAACTTTAATGGCTTTGGTTATAATTTCATGTAATCAAGCATCTACATTAGTGGAATGAAAGATTACTAATTCTGTCTTCTGTTACTAGTTTGTTATAGATAAATTTTTGTATGCTAAATAAATAAACATACCGGTAGATATTCACACATTTGTCAATTCAATTGTTAAAAGTATCAGGTAGATTATTACACCTATTGAGCCTAAATTATGCTTAAAATGAAATGTGATAGATGTTTGTCTAAACTAAAGTCATGATGACTAGGTTGGCCCTTGAGTTTAGCAGAGTTATGCTTACATTCTAAAGTTGATTACATGCATGAAAAGAACTGTTCCCACAGCATTCTTTTACTCCTGTGTCTCCAGTAGGAAATGAAATACACTCATACTCATTTTTAATATTGCACTGCACATACCATTATTGGTGAACATTTGTAGCTTCTTTATATAATAGTCTTAAGACTTCCATCCAGTCTGTACTTACTTGGGATTATGCTATATCGCACATTCTGGATAATTAAAATAAACACAAAATTATTTGATGCACAGCTTTAGCCTTACTCACTGTTCACTGTCTAAAATATTTTGTATTATTACATTTGTAGAATCGGGGCTAGAATCTAAAGACTCAGATAGCTTGTTCTGTGCTTCAAAGCAGTCCTTGATTTGTATGTCTTGAGCCCAAGTAATTCCCTTGTCCACTGTTTAATGTCTCTTGACAGTTTATTTTGGAATAGAAGATTTAGGATTTTCAGAATTTAAACTGGAAGCAGACCATTTCAGAGGACTTTAGAAGGTTCTTTGTCCCTTTAGAACAGGGGTGTCAAACTGGTGGTCCATGGGCCGGATCTATCAAGCACAGGCCACGCCCACCCCAGGTTCGCAAATGGGAAAAACATTGCAAAACATCCCATGATGTCAACATGACACAGCGAGTTTGACACCTGTGCTTTAGACTATGCTAAACTCACACTGGGGTAGAGAACAACCGAAGGAAACATTTATGTTTCTATGTATATGTTTAGCCATTGTGGTCTGTTTTATGTTTGGAGTATATTTTACACATTCTAGGCTTGTCTAAAGCAGAAACTCAGGCTCTCACTAATTATGGAAGTGGAGAAGATGAAAATGAAGATGAAGAAATAGATGAATTTGAAGAAGGACCTGTAGACGTTCAAACCTCCCTCCAGGCAAATAATGAAACTACAGCTGAAAACGAAGAAGAACAGGTATTGAGATAACGAATGTGTGCTAGACAGGTCTTCATTCTTTGAAAAGATTTATTAACATAATCATTTAGAAAATCTAGAACTATGCACTGGTGGTAAAACTGTAAAATTTTAATTTGCTAAGTAAGAATACAATAGCTTTTCAAACTAGAAGACTGGAAGTTTGATGGGGATTTTTAATCGGTAATAAGGTCAGCGTTCCACTGAAACCCCCCATTTCAGCACTCAGAAACAAAGTTCTGGTATAATTAATTTGATTTTTACTGCAAAATGGTGGATGACTCCACTCACCATCAGGTCCTCTCCACTGGCCCTTCCTGGGAGAGGTTCTTGTGCTGGAGGTTCCTCACCTTCATTTGTGGGAAGGGGAACCTCTACAGATTGTTGACCAAACCTCCAGTGACTTTTGTGGGGTCCTTCTCCCCCAGTCCCTGCAGCTGGCGGAGGTTGTGGAACAGGTGCAGGGGCTAGGTATTTGGAAGCCCTGTGGCCCACTTGGCTGCAGTGGTACCATTTGATGGTACCAGTTGGCGGAGCAGGCTGAGGTTCGGGAGGCTTTTAGGGATACAACTGCCCAGGGGTCTCCTCACTTGTTTCTCTGGTGGGGCCTTTTGGTAGATCTCCCGGTCCATTGCTATGGACATGATGTACCAGTCCTGAAGTTGGTTAGGTGGTACTCTAATGCCACATGCTTTTTGGATTTCTTAGTTGCTGGCTTCTTTGAAGTAGTGGAGTTGAATTTGATCCGATAAGTGCCTGAGGTTCCCAGCCACCCTTCTGAACTCCCAGACAAATTCTTCGATGGGGCAGTTTCCTTGCTTCATCATCTTTATGATGTCTTCATTTCATTTCTGCTGTCTGTGTCTTCCAATCTGGCTCGGAGCAACTGGATGAATCCGTTTGCATTGTCCAATTCATCAGCCCCTTCTTTGTGCAGCTGGGCAATCCAGTTGGCGGCATCACCTTCCTTCATTCCTTTCGCTATTGCTGAGGTCAGGTCATGGTCTGACTGATACTGGTCTTCATATTGGTCAATGTATGCCCAAACCCTGTTGAGGAAATAAGCCAGATTTCCTGGGGTTCCATCAAAATTCGTCCTGAATCTGGGCAGCTGCACAACTGCAGGAGGGGGTGGTTGTCCAGCTGGAGGTGCTGCTTGAGCAGCTGGTGGCAGAGCAGAGACCTGTTGTACCACAACAGGCTGCTGATCTGGAACTGGCTGTTGGGCTAGATCTGATTAAAGGATGGGAACTGGTGGCAGTCCCAGTGCTGGTGTCCATTGATATTGCACCTACCCCTGGCTGGGATAGAAGCCCCAGCCAGGGGGAATACACTTGGCTGGCGGCAGCATAAAAGCTGGCTGGCGAGGAGGGGTGGCTGGTTGCATCTGCATGCCAATTGTGGGTGACATCCATTGTCCCTCTCCCGCAGGTTGAGTTGTGGGTATTGGGCCGGTTCTCCTGTCTTCTCTGGCCAAGTAGAGGGAGGCCATCACTGCGGTATAGTCACTTGCCGACCCAGGGTCTTGGAAAGTGAACATAGGTTGAGTCAGGATCCATCTCAGCTGGACTGCCTAGGCTTGTGGAATATAACTGCCCCCTCAAGATGTACAAACCTTTCTGGGAGACCTGTCGACAACTGGTTTCTCAAGGGAGGCAGGTTTCAATCCCAGGAGTTGTCAGTCCCTAAAGGTCTCAGCTCTCTCCAGTCGGGATCTTGAGTGGACCTCATTGGGCTGGTACCCAGTCTGCACTCCGGTATTCTCATCTTAGTTGCCATCTTCTGACAGGGTTCCATTTGACTGCAGAGTTGTTACTCTTGCTCCTTTGGTTGAGCGCCTTGCTGCCGTTCCATATTGGCTGCTTCAATCGCTCGCCTCATTTCTTCCAGGGGACAAGCAAAAGCCTCATCTTGGGGTGCTGTGTCAATCCCCAGGGCTTCTTCTTGCTTTCTCCTCCATCTTCCCTGAATCTTGCTTTCTCCTCCATCTTCCCTGAATCTTCACGCCATCCAGTAGGCAGGTCAACAATTGGAGCTCAGGACCCCGGACAGCCCTCAGTTCATGGGGAGCTGGTTGAAGTTTCAGGAGATTCGGGTTAATGTCAGCGTTCCAATGAACTCCCCATTTCATTCAGCACTCAGAAACAAAGTTTAGCCAAGTAAGAATTTATTAAAGAAGTCATACTGGCACATCTGGAAAATCTGAATCTGAGAGTTCCGGCTTTTCTCTTCCCAATTAAAAATTCAAAACCCATCCCCTGTACCCACCAAACCATCACATGGCCCAATCAACAATCATCCCAACTGCAGACATTCCGGTTTAACCCCTTTAACCCCTCCTTTGCAGATGCAGGGAAGCTTGTCCTTGACTTTATGAGAAGAATGTTGTTATGTCTAATCTTCTACCTCTTCATGAAATCCCCCCCTCCCAAATTCCCAGGCACTAAGATGTGGCAGCATGGAAGCTTCTGCGTAAAATATGGCTTCCAAAGCTGAGAAATGTAATATATTAGAAACAATGGATTTAAATGAATGAATATTATCCTGCTTGCTAAATTAGTTGAAGCAGAACATTAATATTAACACTGACTTTAAGATTCTTTATATGTTTCATGATAAGATTGGAGCTTTAATTAATACTAAGTAATTAATGTTTAAATGAGTCAAAATTATAAATAAATTTATTTTGTCACAGAATTCACAGTCCATATCAGAAAATCCAAACGTGCATCAAACTTTATCTTCTGAACAGGACTCTGTAAATTCTAAAGGTAAAATGAATATAGAAAAACTTGTTTGCAAGGCATATTTAGTTCTTGGGAAAAAAGATAAATCATCTGAAACTTTTGTGCAATTGGATGATGGGTTTGGACCAGGGTAGAATTAATTCACAGGTGTTTTGATGATTAGAAAGATGATATATTGAAATACAGAAATGCAGTCATAAAAATAATTGCTTTTTCCTATGTTAATTATACAGAAGTTAAATAAAAGCTAGGTATTATTCATCAGTGTTACGTTTTTGCTTAGAACGCTTCATTTTAATAATTTCTGGGCCACAAGTAGACATCTTGCTGTTTCTATATAAATTGGTCCAGTATTTTTATTTTTATTTTTTGATTATTGTTCAAAGTCTGTTATTTTGTAATATATTTGAAGCGTAAGCTCTTCGTGCAGTCTGGATTCAGAGTATAAACTAATTGACAAAATGACACAATGTGTTATTCTTTCAGTCTCTAAGGCTGCAATCTTTGACCATCTTAACAATATGTCTAACTGAAGTCAGCATATTGAAGTTCTGAGTTACTTATAGCAGATCAGTTTTAAATTATTCAATATGATAATTTATTATAAAATATGTGTAACTTTTAATGTAACCTTTTGAAATGATTTCCATATTCCATATGGGCATGTTTATTTAACTCTTTAATTTTGTGTACTTCTGTTCTTAATACCCTGTACACCGCCCTGAGTCCAGTAGGAATAGGGCGGTATATAAGTCAAATAAATAAATAAATAAATAAATATTCACTGGGTTTTTTTGGTGTAAACTGTTATAAAATCCCAGTCCTTGCAAGCAACATAATCAAATATTGTTTGTTTTTCAGATGATCAAAATATACCTGCTATTGTACCTCAGTATCTTAATCTTACAGAAGAAAAGCAGTCCTTAGCTGTTAGAGTTGCTGAAGATTTTAATGCCAGCATTATATCAGCTACAGAAAAAACAAACTCTACATTAGCAGAAAATGAAAACCAAGCTGTAGATGCAATGCGTGGAGACTTAAAATCATCATCGGGAACACCTGAAAGCTCTGTAGTTGGCAGTCCTGATACAGAATCGCCTGTATTGGTTAATGAATATGTATGTAGTACTTTTGTCTTTTAAATATAATCTGATATGAGCCTCAAGAATGCATGGCTGGAGAATTGTCTGCCTAGAATGTTTATTTTGGACTTCGGTTTTATTGTTTAGTTTTAGTTTAGTTCAGTTACATTGGTTCTACTGAAAGATTATATCTGTTCATAACAAGAAATAGTCAATAAGTAATTATTTTAATGAAATAATTATAAAACTGAAAAATGTTTGGGAGACATCCTTGAGCCTTGGAAGAAAATCAAGTTATACATTTTACAGATAAATAATTAAATTAAAAATATTCTCTTTATAGGAAACTGGTTCTGGAAATGTGAGTCAGAAATCTGATGAAGATGACTTTGTAAAACTTGAAGACATACCGCTTAAACTGGCAGTCTATTCAGAGGTAAATGTTATGCTAAGAAATGTACAAAGCAAAAAGGTTATTTTCAAGACTATGGTGTAGAACAAGTGGATAAGACTAGTAAATTGTGAGAATTACTCTTTTGATCCATTTTCAGGAAGAACTAATGAAAAAAATGATGGCAGAGTCTCAGACAAATAGTATCACTGAAGAAATTCTAGCTGAAGCAGAAAGGCAGGGTGAGGAAATAGTAGGAGATCCTCAAATGTTGAAGGAACCTGGTGAGAATCTTTGATTACTTTAGTTATTCTTATCCTACTCATGTGATACAATTAGTTTACTTGATGCAGATTGTAGACTTTAGAACTAGAAAAGTTGAATAAACATTTTTAGTTTTGTTCTGCATTCAGACTTAAAGCATTTTTGCTTGTTAACTGAAATAATATGCATATTTCTATAATAGTTTGGTGACTTTAGTTATCCTAAAAAATTAAGAGGGTATTGTTATGCTTGAGTGGCAAAATCATCAAGAAACCCCAAAGCTGCGAAGTGAAAGAAACTTCCCAGAATCAGGCAATGGGAAACTATTCCTGAATCATTGCCCAACAGAACTATATAGTGAAATGACCAGGAATCAAACTCAAGTCAGAGAACACTTTTTAATAATTTGTCTTGCTATGGTTGTGAACCAGTTAAGTTAACAAAGTGAAATTAAGTTGAGCAGGTTCTCTCCTTTCTTAGAAATGTACAAAATTCACTGGCCTAGAGAACTCAATGTTCCATTTCCATTCTGGGCCTTCATATTTTTCTGTTTTTAAATTATTTATATCCTGCCTTTATTATTTTTTACAAATAACTCAAAGCCGTGAACATACCCAGTGCACCCTCTTCCTCCTATTTTCCCCACAATAATAGCTTTGTGAGGTGAGTTGAAAGAGAATGACTGGCCCAAAGTCACCTAGTTGGCTTTTATGGCTAAGGTGGGAATAGAATTCATGGTCACCTGCTTTGTAGCTTGGTACCTTAACCACTAAACTAAACTATTCCCAGGGATATTTAATAATTTCCAAACTAGGGAAAATGTGTGTATGGTTTTGTTTGTGTTGATTTTAATTTGTAAAATTAATAAAGTATTGTTAAAAAAATATAATTCCCAAACTAGAAACAATTCAACACTGCAAAATGGTGCCCATTTAAAGAACTTACTTCTGGAAATTTTTGAACTATCCCACAAAAAACTTGCTTAGGAGGGGGGTCAAGGATGTTCAGGAGAGAGACTGGAACTTTCCAGAATTTCCAAAATGTTCTGTTCTAAATGGACAAAATTTGCACAGTGATAATCTATTTTGTTTTCTACCATTATTGAATTATTAAACAGTTTTTGACGCATCCAAAATTATTACCTATTTACATTGATGCAAATACACTTTGATATGTATTAATTGTGGGGAACAATAAATGGTCATCTTCACAATAAGAATAATCAGCTCATGTGGTCTGATCATATATGTTTGTTAACTGTAGTTTACAAACATCTTTGTTAAAACTGTTTTCAGTACAAAGGTGTATTTTGTATAGTTGGTGAATAGTTACTTTATTTTCTTTTTTCAGAGATTGTTGGAGCTCAAAGCGCATGAAAATGACCTCTGGAACATTTCTGTGGCCTAATTCATTGATAAATGCAAATAGAAAATCACTACTACGTTTCATGTGTTCTAATCTGTATAAAATGTAAAGTAGTTTTTCACATGCTGCCTTTTAGAATAGGCTTGCTAATTTTTTCTCATAAAAGTTCAAACAGCTAAATTTTCAACCTGGCTGCAATTCTTACGTTTTTATTATTGTAATTTTAGCAATTTTACCATGTAGTTTTAAATAAAGTTTGACTTGTATGTAGGTGTGTTTTGAACAACACTATATGAAGCTAAGATGAGCCATGAGTAGTAATAGAGTCAAGGAAAAAATATTGATTTTTAAAAACAGTTTATAGCTAGCTTGTTTATAAAAGTGTTACTGAGTTCTCATTATATGATAATGGGCTTGATCCAGAGGTGCTCTTCAGGGTTTTGCTCTTCTCGCAATACCAAGAGTGTGTTGGGGTACCTTTAAAAACTGACAAATTTACTACAGTGTAAATTTTCCTTATCTATAATTATTTTATCAGAAAGAGATTTAGAGAGCAGAGAGAAAACGAGGAGTAAAAAACTCTATAGTAAAAAGATCAGATTGAAATGAAATAAAAATAATTTTCTAAGTAGTGGTTATAATAATAATAACTTCTTAGCACATAAAACACAAAAATAAATATTTGTCTTTATAACAGATAATGTTAAATCTCTAATGATTGTTCCCTCAACCATTTCATTGGTCATCATAAATCTTTAGTTCAAAAGTAGCTACATGGCTGAGGTGATTGCCTGTGGACAATTTTGGGACAGTATCCCCAACCAATGTCAGCTTTGTATTTGTGTGTAAGAACTGACCAACTTACTTACCCCCTAACACCATCTCTACCAAACAGTTGTATATACAGTACCTTCTCAGAATATTTTGATTAAATGGACTAGCCCAGAAAATGTAAGGCTAGCCCAGAAAATGTAAGGAAAGTTAAATATATTAAATATATCATTATTTCAACCACTTCACAATTCTTCACCAATTGTTTTTTGTACCCTTTAGAAACTGTTTCATCTGAATACAACTGTTCATCTTCTGATAAAATATTGTGTGAAAATACATCTCAATCCAGAGTCCTCTGTTCCCAAAAGTGGAATGATGTATTTTTGTTACAACGATATTTATTTATTTATTTATTTAGATTTATATGCCGCACTATTCTGAAACGGACTCAGGGCGGTGTACAGGGCATTAAAAATGAAAAATACAAAAATTAAAATAAATTAAATCCGACACGCCCAGACATACAAGGTAAAATAAAATCCTCCTCCCTCAATCCAGGCCGGCTAACGTAAAGAGCCAGGTCTTCAGCTCCTTTCAGAATGAAGGGAGGTCGGGGGTTGTCCGCAGGTCCAGTGGGAGCTGGTTCCACCAAGTGGGAGCTCCTACGGAGAAAGCTCTCCCCCTAGGTGCCGCCCAACGACACTCCAAAACCGGTGGCACTCAGAGGAGGCTCACCCTATGAGTGCGGACCGGGCGGTGGGAAGCTGGCAGTAGGTGTCCCTTCAGATATTCCGGACCCAAGCCATTCAGGGCTTTATAGGTTAGCACCAGCACCTTGAATCTCACCCGGAGGGCAACTGGAAGCCAATGCAGCTCGCGGAGAAGAGGTGTTACATGGGAGTATCAGGAGGCTCCCATCACAACTCGTGCGGCCACATTCTGCACCAGCTGAAGCCTCTGGGTGGTCCTCAAGGGCAGCCCCATGTACAGCGTGTTGCAGTAGTCAAGGAGAGAGGTCACCAATGCATGAGTGACCGTGCACAAGGCATCCCAGTCCAGATAGGGGCGCAACTGGCGCAGCAGGCGGACCTGGTCAAAGGCCCCCCTGGCAACGGCCCCCACATGATCTAACGTGAGAGCCGCATCCAGGAGAACCCCCAAGTTGCGCGTCCTCTCCACAGGGTAACACCTCGCCCCCTATGGATAAAGATGGGACCTGCTGGAAATCCTGGGATGCTGCCACAAACAGCCACTCAGATATGAAATTCCTTCTTGCCGTGAATGTACAGGACATCGCTAATGCCTAATTTTGTTCTATAAAAATACCAGCGATGCCTTACCAACCTGGATAGAATGTATTTAAAATAATGTGTATTCCTTTTCATGTGTCTCATAAGTAAATGTAAACACAGTTTGATCCCACTATGTGGCTGGCCGGGGTGTGCTTTGGCTGGAGTTCTCAGGCGGTGGCTGTTTGTGCCCAGGTGCTTACTTGGCTTGTGATGTAGAGATTTTCCTGTCTGTGAGTGCAGGCTTCCAGATAATTGACAGTCTGGTGGAGTCCTCTTTTTTATTCAGGCTCCCCGGTTGTCTTTCAATCTCTATGGCTTCTCTGATAATTCTTTTGCTGGGCTTTTCCATTGTGGCTAGGGTTGTGGTGCCATAGAAGTCGATGCTATCACCTGTAGCTTTCATGTGCTGGACTATTGAGGATGTCCGTTCCAGCTTTTTTACTGCATTTTTGTGTTCATCAAGGTGGGCACTTCTTCTGTTGGTCTGTTGGTCTGTCCGATGTATGTGGTCTGTCCGATGTATATGCCTTGGTTTTCTATGTTTACCTAGGCATCTAGTAAACGACAGCCCCCAATACACAAAATACAATGTTGCCAGCCAATCAAGGCAAAGGAATGCTACAGAATGGACAGAATGTATCAGAAACACCAATCAAGCAGAACACAGCGAACTCCAAGACCAATAAACACAGACTAAGACCCCCAACCAATCAGGATGAAGAAAAACCATTTAAGCAAAGCATGCTGCCAGCACCAAATTTAAAACAGAAACAGCTGTGAAAGCCTGACACACATGAGGGAGATCAGCCTGATGATGGCAGATGAGATTTTGCCAAAACGTTGCTACAACTTTAAAAGCACAACGTCCGGAAATACCTGAACATAATGCCATAAGAAAACACACGTGTGTATGGCATGCTTTGTTCGGGCATTTTCCGACATCTTCATAGTTGTGCTTTTAAAGTTGTAGCAACATTTTGGCAGAACCTCATTTGCCATCATCAGGCTAATATTGCTCATGTGTGTTAGGCTTTTGCAGCTGTTTCCGTTTTAAATTTGGTGCTGGCAGTGTGCTCTGCTTAAATAGTTTTTTCTTCATCCTGATTGGTTGGGGCTTTTGATCAGTGTTTATTGGTCTTGGAGTTAGCTGTATTCTGCTTGATTGGTGTTTCTGATACATTCTGTCCATTTTGTAGAATTGTAATGATCTGGGTAATGGGCTGTGTGGTAACAGGATGTTACAACACAGCCCATTACCCAGATCGTTACAACACAAAAGACTAACTGGCACACAGCTAATACCTCAGCCGCCCAGGATGTTACAAAACAGCTGACTAATCTGCAACATCAGTTCCATCAACTAATCAAGATGTACCAACACAGCCAACCAACCCACTTACAGCAACAAAGCCAGCGTACCACAGCCCCCCCACCAGTATTTATAGAGAGACACCAAGACTTGCATATATAATGTGTCCGACCCATTGCGACCCCTGACAATGTTCCTCCAGGCCTTTCTGTCCTCTACCATCCCCCGGAGTCCATTTAAGCTCATACCAACTGCTTCAGTGACTCTGTCCAGCCACTTCATTTTCTGTCGCCCCTTTCTTCTTTTGCCCTCAATTTTTCCCAGCATTAGGCTCTTCTCCAGTGAGTCCTTTCTTCTCATTTGGTGGTATTTAAGTTTCATTTTCAGGATTTGGCCTTCTAAAGAGCAGTCAGGGTTGATCTCCTCTAGGACTGACTAGTTCGATCGCCTTGTAGTCCAAGGGTGTGCCCTGACTTACCAGTATTGTGACCTATGCTGTGATAGGAAAAGTGGTTGTAGTAATATAATAAACATTTGGTGGACCCAGGCTGGGAATTAACCTTAACCCTAATGATAAAGGAAGGTCCTAAAGGAATTTTACTTTGTTCAAGTTTTTAAAGGGTCTAATTGTGATGCTTGACTTAATACGTTGAATACCAGTCTCTGGACAGAAAGATATATGGCTACTCCCAAAAGAGCTCTTAAGAATTTATAGCCTGCAGTATTGTGAATGCATAGCAAGCAGGGGCGTACGTGCATGCACTTACCCACCCACTCCCACACACACCTAGCATACCCTATTTGGAAAGACTAAAGAGAACATTGAGCAGAACTAAATTTTGAAAAACACCTTCAGTAAGTTTTTGTAAAGGAATAAAAATTTCTTTGAGCTTACATTGCTCAATTGTCTTTGATCAGTAGTGTAATGACTTCTTCCTTAAGAAAGGTCAATAATGAGATTTCCATCCTCTTTTTCTCGTTCCCTGGGCCTGTGGGTTAGAATATATATATATATATATTTTCTTTATTAATAAATATTACATTATCATAGTTTCCGAGAAAGTAAAATAAATGCAATCGTGGAGTATTAATGATACATAGTCCATAAGTAACAGAAATAAGTTCATAAAGAGAAAAGAAAAAGATCTAACATTGGCTAAGAATAAGAAAACA
>JANHFR010000490.1:99821-110766 GCA_032468015.1 Mimophis mahfalensis | reverse complement strand
TTTTCCCTTAGATTTTGGGCTTGTGTAAATTTTACATTTCTAACCCATATTTTTTCCCAAGTCTCCAACATTATTGGCTACTGTATGTTTCTTATTGTGTAAGCTGCCCTGAGTCCTACAGGAGAAGGGCGGCATATAAATTCGATAATAAATAAAATAAAAATAAAGGTAAAGGCTCCCCTCGCGCATACGTGTTAGTCATTCCTGACTCTAGGACGTGGTGCTGATCTCCGTTTTGAAGCCGAAGAGCCAGCGCTGTCCAAAGGTGTCTCCGTGGCTAAGTGGCCAGTATGACTAAACACCGAGGGTGCACAGAATGCTGTTATCTTCCCACCAAAGGTGGTCCCTATTTGTCCACTTGCATTTTTACATACTTTTGAACTGCTGGGTTGGCAGAAGCTGGGACAAGTAATGGGAGCTCACTCCGTTATGCAGCACTTGGGATTCGAACCGCTGAACTGCCTACCTTTCTGATCGACAAGCTCAGCATCTTGGCCACTGAGCCACCGCATCCCTTGTATTCGTAGAGGCGGCTAATTATTTGTTAAACAAGAAAAGAACTAGCCATGCCTAACACAAGACTCAGTCTTGTGATAGATATGGCTAGTTAAATTTGTGTTTTTTTAAAAACTTCCCTTTCCTTTCTAACCCTTTTGTCACTTGCATGTTTCAGAAGTTCAGCCATTCCACAAAAACATGTCAGAAACTCATAAATCATGCATTGCCATTAAATTATAATTCCAATCAGTAAGGTAACAAACTATAGTTTAAAATTAGTTTACTGCCCTAAAACAAACTAAAAGAAAATATATCTTGGGATTGAACTGTGGACTATAAACTATGATCAAAAAATAAAAGCCTTATGTTGATTTAGTGCAAATATGAAATCTCAACCATGGTTATGTTGGGCTACATTTGTTGACTATATGGAACAATTGTTACAAACTTAACAGCTGTACTTTTAATGGTACTTATAAGCTTGCATACAGAATCAAATTAATGGCTTTAGTTCTATGCATAATTATCTTTCATATTACATGGCATTACCTCTTGACCCGTTTTATTCAAGCAGCTCATTGCAGGGTGTCTCCGGTCATCTATAATAAGTGGAGGCTTCCAGGGGTCATAATTGGTTTCTACAACATACCAGATGCCGTTCTTTACATCCAAACTTGAAATAAAAGATAAACATTAGCATTTTCTACCAAAGGTATGACCCAATATTTCTAAAACCTTAGCAGTTATATTCAAGCTATTTCTTAAAAGTGTATCCAAAGCAGATCTCTCATAAAGTCAGAAACATTTCTTCTTTAAAAAGAAAACAGTTAAAGCTATTAAAGCACAGCTGATGTAATGAGATTAAAAACAAATGCAAAAAACTGGCTAAAATCACCTTTATTGCATTGTTAAGTATCAACATGGCTATTTTAACACATGCTATTATAGGCAACGATCATCTTTTCCTTAGTGACCATACTTACTTCTTAATGTTTAAAGCAGACGTTCGAGAACGTGTAATAATGCAACCCTCGTCCGATTTGTTTCCTCCTAGTATGAAGTAAGCTGGAGCCAGCAGCTTTGTGTTGGCCAATTTATCCTTTGCATCTTCGTAACTATATGCAACAAGAGAAACAATGCAATGATTACAGGGAGCAGGCATGACATGCACATTATAAACAAAAGGTGGCCTTTCAAAATGCTCCATATACAGCAAGAATAGGAAATATATTTGTGGAGGTTGTGTGCTACCCACCACATTGTTTTCAGTAGTCATAAGACTATGAAAGGGAGTATTTAATGGGCCTTCTCTTGATTTTCTCAGAAATACAGAATGAAATTTAAAAAGAAGATAAAAGAAGTGGAAAAGAGTGCAGACAGGAAAAGAAAAGAAAAAAAGGTTTCTGTCCACTTTACAGCAGTTACAATATAATTAATTCTCTTGAACTGCTTAAGCATCTGACATGTTACCTTGTGCTGTTTTCCAACACACTTCTGGTGAGAAAACTCATCCACCAACCATCCCTTTTGCCAATAAGCCACTCAAAGACTCCTGTAAAAGATTCAGAGTATTAATTCTATTCAATTACACATCATCTTTTGAATCTTAACACTATTTCTCTTCAATTCTGACATCAGACATAATTGACAATCTGAGGGATTTAGGATTCAGCTTTTAATAAAATGACACTCTCTTGATATTTTCTCTTTAAACAAGAACAGTTCATTAGGGATACTCACCAATGTAACCTCCATCAAGACTGAATCTCTCATTCATGGTTAATGTAAACATCCCCTAAAACAGAAGCCAATTAATGCAACTGTTACTTGAATAAAGTAAATTCATTTCTAATATTATTGTATCTAATAAAGATTCTTCCATAAAGGAATCCAATATGTGTAGCAGACTTCCTATTATAGAGCTTTGGGCTCCACTATTTACATAGACTACTATTATCCCTTTAATAAATCACTCTAAATCAGGGATGTCCAACCTCAATAACTTTAAGACTTGAGGTCTTCACCTCCCAGAATTCTCCAGCCAGCCAATTCTGGGAGTCTTACAATCTTAAAATTGACAAGGTTGGGCACCCCTGCTTTAAATGATTGTGTGATCCTTTGATTTGGCATAAAACGTTGAATCCATCCTTGTGACCATAAGCAATGAGTTCTGACTTGCAATGATGTGCAAACCAATTATAAATTATGCAATAAGGCACAATTAAACAAACCACAGTTCACCATGTACATAGCTTTTTGCACCATGGATTAAATCATACTGTAGGTGCTTGTTTATAATGACACCAGCCTCCCTGAATTGTAAACCAGTTTCATTTAGCAAGCTGCATGAATTCAGACAATGAGAGTTGCTTAAATAAGCAAATTATGCCTTAAGATATTTATTATAGGTTTGTGTGCAAGAGCATCCCTGGATTAACACGTATTAATCCAATCATGTCTTGTTTAATACTGCATCACTAAAGCTAAAACTGGCTCATCAGCACAATACCCAAAGCCATTGTTTACAAGTTCACAGTTCAAAAAAATGTGCCAATCCCAAACCACCAATAAGCAATAAATTGTGTGAACCCAGTTAGAATTTCTCATGACAAAGGGTATTCAGATACTTGAGCCTCATAGTGCCTTCACAGGGGCTGCAAAATGATTGTGCCATTAACTCACTGTCATCTATCCTGAGATTTGTTACACCAGCTGAACCAAACAAGATTATCAGAGCAGAGCAAAGAGAGACATTGAAAATTTCATGTTTCTTTCAAAATTACTCATGTAAATAATCCCTCAGAACATGGAAGGGTGTTTCTGATTCAATATGAAAAAAGAATTCGGAGGGAGCCTGACAGTTAGAGAAATATTCAACAACTGAACCATTTTTCCATCTCACTGCCCAGCTGTTGAACATCAAGCTGAAGCAAACATATTTGTAGAACCTTAAGTTAAGCATCCCTATTTTTTTTTTCTCCTCAGATTTGTGCATGAAGCACTTCTAGTGGCAGCCAGGATTATAGAAACTTGCAAGATACAAATTTCATTTCCTAGTCAATCTATCTGTCAAATAAATGCACTTTGTGAATATAACAAAAAATGCAACCCAAGAAAGGTTTAGGCCAAAATTCATCTCTTCAGTCATCTAATATTTTGTCTGATTTACTCTGTTACATTTGCAGAATTGAAGTACGAAAGATAAAATGATTGATTTTTATATATGTTGCAATAAATAAACAGGCAAAATAAGACCAGGCTCTTTTTTCAGATAGTGAAAGTTTACACACTTTATGCTTTGCATAAAGCTTGCAAGCTTTGGCTGTTAGTCACAAAAAGAAACTTGGACACCTGCCCACCAGAGCATATGTTCAGGTTGAGAGTAATAAATCAAGATCTTTCTGTACTATTAAGATCAGAATAACATTTAAAATGTATAGATTAATAGATTGATAAATGGACACTTACTTGCTTAATTCCAGATACCATTCCCACATAGCCAGCAAAATTTGCAGATTTAAATACTGTATTATTGTTTTTCTGAAAATCTAATGATACCATTAATTGCTTCAGCTTCTGCGTTGTATACCAGGAACTATTTTTTACATCCCACCTACACAGGAGAAAGAAAATTAAATATAAGAAATAAATACATATTCAAAACTAAATGGAATCATTTCTGGCAGCTTCATTCAATTGCAAAACCTAATTATTTAGTAATCTATGTGCTACTCACTTGAAAAGGACTATATATCATATGAGTTTCACCTTTTGGTGACAGCTATGGAAATTGGAGTTTTCTTCTCTCTGGTCAAAGGCTAAATCTCAAGATCTAGATCAGTCCATATTTGCTGGCTTCACTCCGTGTTTCTTTATGAGAACCAGGGATATAGTATTACCCCTGGTTGTCAATCTTCACAACAGACTGATCTATAAATCTTAATTTGGAAATATCACAGAAGAATCTTTCTTCTAAAGTTCCTTGACATACTGCATTCAAGGTTACTGGTAGCGGGTCCAAGGTGTCTAAATTTTTCTCCTATCCGAAGTTTAACTGGGAGATTGTGATTGGTCTACATAACCAATGATCTTCATGCCTGAATTAGGATTTGAATCTGCTTCTACTTAGTCTTAATATGTCACTTTAACCATCATCTTTGATCTAACCATCTAACCATCATATTTGGAATGAGTTTATATCAATATAATATATTCAACAACTCATCCAGTTTGTCAAAAATTACTATACAGAACAGCATGTGTGTGTCACTTTCTTTTCTCCACTAGTCAGGTGTAATATCTGTCTAAATAGTTAATGGAAAAGTTTGCATACATTGTCAGCTTCCTCATCTCATCCAGCCGTGTTTTTCATTAAAACCCACTGAATTTTACTTCAACAACTAAATCTTAAAATTCTTCTATGCTGTGTAGAACATAAAGTTTTGGCTAACCCTGTTAAGAAAGGTCAAGACACTCTGGTACCTTGTCAATTATTAAGATCAAAACAAAACAGGATGACAATGCTTTACAGATTAAAAAACAAAAAGTATATATGCAGGCAGGAAATACTGTAAAAACTATGGTGGCCTTCCAGTTTTATACCCAGCATTAAGTAGATGTATAAACTGATTATCCTTGCTTCTATATAGCATCCTTAACAATGCAAATACTTTACTAAAGTAACCCTCAATTTCAGTTCATATGTAAACAGAAGATTTAACATACATTGTCAAGTAATTTCAACAAGTCATGGCCTTAACAAAAAATGGAAAACATCACTATGCTGAAGACACAAATAATACTAACATTCAGAAAGAAGTATAATAATCTTGCAGCTATTACATACCCAAGAAACAGTCCAAAATCAAGATTTCTCGCATGGTATAGCTTTCCTGATTGAAAAGGAAAACAAAGGAAAACAAAGCAAAATAAATTTGAAGAGAAAAGATGTTTAATCATTATTTATTTATTTTGATGGCCAACAATTTCAACAAATAATTCTGTGGGCAGCAAACAGTATTATAAAATAAGTTAAAAACAAATTTTCCTTATAAATACAAAAATTAAAATACATTGATTAAAATATGTTTTGGGATTGCATTCTCAAATGAATCACAATAGGTATGCGTTGCCTACCTGCTTTGTCTTCAGCTACTATGGATGTGCACACCGTGAAGATCTCATAGAAGATGTTGAACACAACAACATCACCTCATAACAGGAGAGAAGAAGTAGAGATTATTGAATTATCAGTAAAATGTGTACAAACCAAAGCAAGAAATATAATCTGACAACACTAATCACAGGTGACTCTAGATTAGAGGTAGCAAAATAATAACAAAAAATAACTTATATACTGACAAAAATGTTGAAAAGGCATATAAGAAATCTGTGCTAGAAGCTACATAATATGCTATATCACATGATATTTAGCTGCCTATAAAAAAGAATTGATAAGCTTTCTTATCTGATGTTGTCTAATTTGGGTTTGATCATAAATTGTCTAGCATGCTTTTCTAGAGCTAGCATGCCTTTCTGAATTATATAATACTCGATTTTGCAATTTCTGAAAAACAAGGAAAAAGGTTATAGGGCAGTGATGGCGAACCTTTTAGAGACCAAGTGCCCAAACTGTAACCCAAAACCCACTTATTTATCACAAATGCCAACACGGCAATTTAACCTGAATAATGAGGTTTTATTACTTAAAATAATGATAAACAGGGCAGAGTTCAGCTAATTGTTCTAAGAAAAATGTGATAAATGCACTTTTATGCCTTCATTTTTTCCTGCTTTTGAAATATTATGTTTAGCAACAATAGAAAAAGAAAAAAAACTTTTGTAATATCATTTCTCTCTTTCCCTCACCTTCCCTCCTCCCCTTTCTCTTTCCCTCCCTCTCTTTCCCTCCCTCTTTCTTTCCCTCCCCCTCTCTCTGCCTGTTTCTCTCTCTCTCCCTCTTTGTTTCTCTCTCTCTTTCCCCCCTCCCTCCCTCTCTTTCTCTCTCTTTCCATCCCTCTCTTCCTCCCCCCACCCTTCTGTGTGTGTCTCTCTCTCCTGCCTGGGGGTAGGGGAAGGAACCCCTGAATTTAATAAAAATTAAACATCAAGGGTTACAATTAAATGTGTCAGGATTGGAGCAGAAATAAAATCACCCAAGTTGAAGTATGCAGCCCCAAACATTTTAAAGCTCTATGCAGTGAAATTAAATGTGCCAAGTTCACCCTCTGGGTCCCATTCTCCTAAACTTCTCCAGATTGAGCGTAATTCCTCAGGCATGAAATCTCACTTCTCTTCAGCTCAAAGGAAATTCATAATTTCTCCTCCCTCATATTTGGGCAAAAAAAAAACCCCTTAGATTTGAGTTTGTAAAATATTTTTTAATCCCCCAGCTAACTAGTAAATCACTTGAAATTCAGATTCAAGTTGTTACTTTCTGCATTTCTTTAATATCTCTCCCCCTCTCTCTCCCTCCCCCCACCCCTCTCATTATGGCACCACGCTAAATTTCACTGTACTATGCAAGGCACTGTGAGAGGCAGGCCATGGAAGCAGCAACAGCAAATGTACCACGACGAAGGCGGAATGCTGTCTTACACATTTTATTTTAGTCCCTCAAACTTTTGTTTCCCTGCAAATGACAGCGAGAAACACAACAGAGAAATGCAACGGAGCAGGGCTGGGGTGATGGTGCATGTGCCCAGAGAGGGCTCTGCGTTCCACCTCTGGAATACACGCCATAAGTTCACCACCACGGTTATAGGGAAAGGAGACCTGATATACCAATACACGAAGTTAAATCTTGCTTTAAACATTATGCTTCCTTTACGAAAATTAGAGAAAATATAATGCACATTTGAGATTCCACTCAGTGTTTGTTGACTGATATTTAATGGAAGTAATTAATGGATTTAGCATTTCTTCATTTGAATTAATTATCTGGTGTTACGCCTATTTTCTAGTACATGCAGATTGTACACCTGGGCACTGAAGTTCCATGCCCCTCCTGGAATTGCAGCACAGAACCTACTAGAGTACTAAAATGAGGCAACAAAGGAACTTATGTATTTGAAAGTCAAATATTACAGGAATATGGAAATTACCTAAAGGAACATCAGCAATAGAAGCAATGGCTTTTATTTCTTCATTGAAAGGATAGGGAAGGGTAGAGCATAACCAACCCTAAAAGGAAACAATGAATTAGTTAATTAGGTTTGACAAATTATAACAATGTATGCTAAAAAATTTCAACTTTATTTTTTGAGCTCTAAAAAATAAACTTTATTTCACTCGGTAATTTGCAGTAGACAACTTATGGCACCTGAACATCTTTTCCTGCAGCTCCTATTCTACTGATAAAATTATATATGTCTTTTCTCACAGATTCAGGCAAGAAATATAAACATTGTACTCTAAGCTAAAATACATTTAACACAAATACAAACCAATGATCCCTCCTCAATCCACTCACCAAACATTACAAAAAGTACTATCCTTTGCCATTCCACCCCAAATGTACTTCTGCCTGTGTTGTGGCTTCTGCTGATGTGGCAACGGACACTGACTCAGAAGGAGGCCTGGAGTTGGTTGCTAACAGTGTGCCAGAGATGGCTGTCCCTCCCATGAGCCAGCAACTTGGTTGCTGACAGTGTGCCAGCAGGGGCCTGTCATCCCACAAGCCAGCAGGAGACTACTCTGTTTGGCTACTCTAAGTTGGGCCAATGAACAATGAAACCTGGTACCACTATTGTTAGTTGGTATAATGTGCCAATAGATAATTAGACTGGATTATTCCTTTATGTTCCAAGCAAGAGTTAGTAAATTTGGGTGCTAGTGAGACTTGTACTCTGGTACAGCATGGAAAGTCTACTGTGCAGATTAAAAACCATTAGATTGCTTGAAAAAGTAGTCTTATTTTGAGAGGAAGAGGCACTATACTTATTGGTTGACATTATATTTTTAAACAGCAGGTCACATATATAATTGTTAATAAGTCTCTGGTATTTACTGGTATGGTCTTCAGTTCATAAGTAGTAGCTAGAATGTTACACTTGGTTTAATTTCTTCCCCAAACTGAACATAGAAAATATACTCACTATTTTTGACTCAATAGATGCTACAAATTTCTCATTATGGATGAATGTCAATACAATTTCTTTAATAGTCTTCATTACAATCTTTAACTACAAGAGTGTAAGAAAAGTCAAGAGATTAACCTTTGTTAGCAGAATAGAATACAAGAGCCAATTAAATGGAAATATATCCAACGTTATAAAGTAGTGTAAAAAATAATGTAAAACAATTTACAAAACTGCTGATCTATTCTTATATAGGCACACTGAACCTTCATTTTGTGTAGATAAAAAATCTTTGAAGTGGGAATCTATTCACTCCTGAGCATCCTTCACTGCCTCATTTCAACCTGGAAAGTGACAGTGGGGGATGCAAGAGTTGATGTAAGAACGCATCTACATATGTTACAATGTTACTCTGGATAACTGAGGAAGACTGACTCCCTTATAACTGTTCCCACTTGGATGACCTGCAGTTATAGCAAATATCCAGCATCACTAGCCGACAGGCTCTTGACTGGACCAAAATGGAGAAGGATGTTCTAGATGACTGATCCTAATTGCCAATTTATCAAATGGCTTGACCTCAAGGTGCAAAACATTGTACAGCTTTTCCCATAATTTGGGGGGGGGGGCAATTTTAATATTACGGATATTAGCTATGGTAATTCAAATTAATTAAATCATAATTTTCTCAGAAAAGACAAAAGATATTTAATTCTTTCTGCTATGTTCCTTACCTCATCTTTTTTGTCACGTACTACCTGGACCCATCTCTCACTTGGTGGCAGGTCAAGGTTTATGACATATTCAGGAATTGTTCCTTTATACCTGAAAAACAGTGAATTTCCATAAATTTCTGAAATTTATGGAATTTCATATAAACTGCTCATTTTCAATCTATTATTTCTTATACTATTGTCCCAATTATTTTAGCTGTCTACTTTTAATTCACCAATATTTAAGACAGGTGCATCTTATTGAAACTTGGAGCGATTTCCCGCATATTTATTGAAATAGGCAAATATTGTTTTCTATCTTACCTGAGAAACTTATTATTTCTAAAGTGAATTGACAAGAACTACCCTCTAACCCCACTATTGTATGTTTTCCACATATACAGAATTATAGTTGTAAGTCATGCTGTTAAGGATCATGTCCAATTTTTTACCCTTTTTTGGAGTGTCTAAGTGAATCACCACAATCTTTAAGTGAATCCATTGTCCACAATAGACATTCTTTTGCCAAAAACTGAAAATAAACACCAGTTTCTGGCCAAAAACATTACCAGAGGACTCTGGCCAGTTCCCAAAAATCCAAAACGTGACCACATGATCTGCAAGGTGGGGACTGTTGGAACATCAAACATTGCTAAGCAATTGGTCATAAGTCAAGGACTCAGGTATGTTTATTATGCAATACAAGATGATCCTAATTTTCTTTAAAGCATTATCATAATTCTGATACAGTACAAACAGTTCAAAATTTCTATCTAATTAAACTAGGTACTCTTTACATCTGCAAATATCAGAAGAGTTGTTAGTAAGTTACATACGTTGGTCCATTTGGAGGATATTCATGTATTCTGCAATTTTCAGCAAACTGGAAATAAAATAAAAGCCTTTTTAAGAACTGCTTTTTTATATAAGTAAAATACAAAAAAACATTTAGAGTCCTTGCACTTTCTTCTTTTGTAATAGGAAAAAAGTGAAGGTTCAATCCTATACATGATGCAAGAATTAAGTCATGTAGAGATCAGCGTATTTTACTTTGTGTTGCAAAACTGCTCCTTGCTGGTACATAAGCCTTTAAATACGGTAACACATACTGTATTGGTACTGGAGACATCTGAATTTCTGAAACTTTTCTTTTTTGACCTTTAAGAGTTGAAGAGAGGATTAGAAACAAGCTATTTTGGTTATAAATTGGGAAGAGCTACCAGTTTATCTGGGTTGGAGACTAATAATTAGTTTAAACAAAGATTAACCAATTATAGCTTCCCAAATATTATGTAATACAATTACTACAATCATTTTTTAGCTAGTAAAATAAATGTAGAAGTACAAATCTTCTGGAGCCAGCAGGCTCTTCTTGTTTAAATAATAGGTTTTGGTATTCTTTTCTAAAACTAGGATCATTAACTTGACTTAGAATTCTCTGAAAAATTAACTAGTGTTCCATAACACTAGGTATAAGTAAAATTAATATAAATTACAAAATATAAAATCAAAAGAATAACCTTTCTTTTGGAATGTGCTAGAATCATTTTATGTCAACATTATGGTTTATTAGAATAATGATTGTGAAAGTGCTAATCACTTTAAAGATTATCCTTATAAATTAGGTTGTAACCACTAAATCAGTGTTTACATTTT
>JANHFR010000490.1:50646-61236 GCA_032468015.1 Mimophis mahfalensis | reverse complement strand
GGACTATAGGAAGCAAGGGAGAGGGGGAGGGAGGGTGGGAGAGAAAGAAATACATTTTCCAATTATGGGTTTAGTATGGCATCTGAGTGTCATACAGTATTTCAGTTCACTCCTAGAACTCTTTAGGATTAAAAATCTTCTGCTAATGTGTTACTTTTGCCCTTATAAAGCATGAAAGAAAGTTGTACTCATGGAACTCAGCTCCATCTGCAAAGGTTACTGATTTCAGTCTTGCATATCCTCGCATCAAATTCCCACTTCCAATCTACAGTGTTATAAACAGGGACAGTTGCTTATGTTTTGGTAAATTTAACACATTGAGATATACATAAGTGTTTACTGTCATTGTTCTTGCGTATCACTGACTGTTAAAGAAGTCAGAATTATTTGGTTTGCTTCTCATAACCTGGGTGGTCCCTTTCCTCCCTTAAGTGCATTGTAGTAAAGTAATAGATGTTTGATTTAACAAATAATGCACTATTAGGAAGATGCAATGCTATTGTGAAATTTGATTTGTGTATAATGCTTATAGGATTTTATAGTGTATCTCTGCATGGCATATTAAAAATGGGCATCAATGAATTTTGAAGAAATTTATGTTCAGTAATTGAATGTCAGGATAAATAGTAGAAATGTTTTAGATAAAGGCACACTTTAGAGTGAATGCTGCCCAACACATACTAGAAGAGGGAGTTTAATTTTCTAATAATTGCAACTATTTATTCCTGTCCTCATGTTACCTTGACTAGTTTGTAATCTTGGCTTTTTGTTTCTTTGCTATCTTCACTGATAGTTTAAGGTGATTTCCCTATAATTTGCTGTCAAATAAAAGTTTAAATTCCAGTTCCCAACATATCCAATTTAGCTGGCTAGAAAAAAATGGAAGTTCAAGTCCAGTAATTGTAGCATGGAATAGAATTTCTTAACATTTGTTTTATTGGAAGTAGGGTGGGTAATCTGTTGGTGGCTGGGGACACGGCTAACTTACCTTTCTCTTTTTAGAAAAGTGAAGATTGAAGTTCACAGACACTGATACAATAAAGTGACCCTGGCACATATCTGCATCACTTGCTTGATGGGCAGCTACAAGATTTGAATGAATGAATAAATAAATATCTGACTTTTATAGGCAATCTTTCCCTTTAAGAAATGAAGCTAATTTATGTTGAGTTCCTGCAAGAGCCAGCCTCTTCTGCATTGTCCATAATAAGAACAAATAAATAATATAACTCTTTCTATAAAGTCAAGAAGAGTTAAGCTTGACTCAAAGGAGACTTTACTATTACAATATGCAATAAACTAAAACCCTAATTTTTTCCCAGCAGGGAATTAAAATTCTCAAATGTTTCAGAAGTCCAAATAAAGTGTAGGACCCTAATACTCAAAGCAATTTCAGTGGCAGGGCAGTGATCATGCTCTTTACTTTATGTCATGAAAGATTAACACCATGACATTTGATTCTACTCAAGTATTAAGCATCAAAGCACTTCCTTCAAGGTATATTTTTTTCAGATATGACAGTGCATAATCAAAACATTGTGACTTTGCCAGTCCAGTTGGATTTCTCCAATTTAAAAAAAAATTTTTTTTTAAGGATTAAAAAAAGTATGATTTCCCCTAACCATTTCTATTAATGTGTATTTATAGTCTCCTTGGGCTCTATGCAATAAAACTTGTTAAAACCTTTAGTCCTTTTAGTAGTCAGGTTTTATGGCAGAAGTTATTTTGAAGATTTTCTCCTCAGAGCAAGGTCAATGCCTTACAGCGTATACATTATTTTAAGTAATTGCCAGGCTATTTCACAGCTTAGTTGCACAATGTTTTTTTTTAAATGATCATTCTTAAATTTAGCTTTTTTTTTTTTTTTTGTAGTGAAGGCTGGCAAGAGAAAGGCATCATAAATCAGATGGCAGCAAGCCATTTGGGCATTGGGGTTTACCTAACCACCAAATCCAGTTGCTTATTCTCCCTCACCTTTCCACAGGACATTCACACTGTTCACACAGTTTATTAAAACCTCCCCTTGTACTTTAGCTGTTTTAATGGAATATTTTTGATTAATAGCCCCCTTGGAGTTTAACTCCATTGCACTTCATTAAAGCTAGATTATACCAAAGGTTACTTCAATTAAACTGAAACCACAGTTTTAAATCTATATAGATTTTGGAAAATAAAATGAAGGAATATTATGCTGATCAATTGGGATTCACAAGGCAACTTCCTTTCTACTAAATATAAAAAGAAATATTTATGCTTGGCCTGCCTCAGCTTCTCATTTCGTGTTGATGTTTTATGAGAAATTAGAAATCAAAAGAGCTTTAATGGCAGATGGGAGAACTCAGAGAAGCTTCAGCAGGGTTTACAAGAATGCCCAACATTTTTAAGCATTTGTCTGTCTGCATGGTTATGAGTGAATTGCCATGCTCTTTATGGCTCCAGTAAATTATAATACAGTTCCCTGCTGCTATGAAATTATTTTATTATTGATAGAAAAATATAAGTGAAAGTGCTTTAGATATTTAATCGACTTATAAGCAACCACCCTGGTTGTTTTTTTGAGTGGACAGCTAGCTCCACATGCACTTCCTAACAATTCCCATAAATTATATTTAATGAAAAAAATATAACTTTGCCAGTGAGGAAAATAAAATAGCACACCACATGCTTCGCTGTCATTGAAAAGGAAATGTTGAAGTTGGCATCTAGGTTTCCTTCATGGGAACAAGAAATCTAATCACCATAATTCCTGTCCCTAGAGGAACTCTAGTTACATTATGTAGGTTCAGATACATTATGTGAGTAGGTGTAGAGACTTCAGACTAATACCAGCTGTGCAACATCCAAGAAAAAAGGCCTTTTCTTTTAGCATACTAAATGTATGCTATTTTTAGCATACTAAATGTGTAATGAAATTCTCTTAATACTAATAGGCAGGTGGTGTTTAATACTAATAGTGGTGTTTTAGATTAGGAATGGACAATAAACAGGTGCTAGTCTCCCCCATTAAAGCTCACTAGGTGTCTTTGATCAGTCCATAGTGCCTTACAAGGTTCTTATTATTCTAGGAAAAATAAGAGGTGGGAGACCATATTAGCTGTTTGAAGCTTTAGAAGGAAACACTGAATGTAAACCAAATAAATAAATAACAGTTTCATCCTGAAGTTTAAAAAGAGCAAATGTGCTCTTTATGAAGACATAATATCCCAATCTGTGCATTTCTCTTTTATTTTTGTAGCATGGATTTTGGGAAGTTTAGGATTTGGTATGGAAGTTTAGCAACCCACCAAGCACAATGAACAGAAAATAACACAACACATATAGAATTGTATTTTGAAAGAAAGGATAAATATGCATTATTTTCTAAAGCGATCTGGACTTCAATATCCAAAGAATAATTCTCTAGCTGCATGCTGTGAATGGAACCTCATTTTGAAGCTTGCTACAGAATCTAGAAAGCTTTAGAGTGCCAAATAAATAACATGAAAGAAAATGGATTTTAAACACTTTTCTGCAGTGGGATTCTGTGCCTGTATTGGAGCAATGACTTGTTTTGCTATTTTCCAGCTCTGTGACTTAGTATTGCACCAAATTGTATCCTCATTCATGGCAGTCTTAGAAGTACCTGATAACTATATGGTATTATAGTTGAAATGAGAAGTGCAGGTTTCACATGCAATTGCTTTTCCACCTTGCTGTTAGAAGAACTAAACAAAGAAGACTTGTTTATAACTTCTTTAGTCTTAAAACATACTAGTATGAATATCTCACAATATGGCAGCCTCAAAAACAATGAAAAAGAAATATTTCATGAGGTTGCTCATGTATCTAAGGTCTTAAGGTTCCTTTGGTTGGAACCATCTGAACTTTCTTCCAACTTTTCTGTTGGGTTGTAGCCAGGGGTGGGTTCCTACTGGTCTAACAAGCAGTTCACTTTGTGTGCACGTTTTGCTGAACCCATAGAAACCCAACCCTGGTTGTAGCCCAAGAACCATGTCCAATATGAGTTTTCTTTAAGCTGTTTCTTGACAAACTTTAAAAAAAATCCAGGGAAAACAGTATGGAAAATGTAGTTTTTTTATTTGTTGCAAGAATTACCATTTCACAATTCCATCACCGCTTTCAGCTTTGTACTATTGTACAAAGACAATAGTGCAATTTTTGGACAAATTCTCCTACTTTCTTCTTTTTCTTTGAAAGGAGAAAAGTAATTAGTTTTTAAGTATGTCCTCTTCCTTTTCAATGGCATCTGTCTGAAGCACCCCACAGAATACTAAACAATGTTTTGAGTAAAATAGATGGCTGGACAAGGCTGGTTCAGGATAAATAGAGTTTATCACCTCATTGTGCTGTTTATCAGACAAAAAAGAATCACACCTTTTTATTTTTCTGTGGCAGCAACCAATAATTAGGAAGAGCGGTTCTCAGAGAAACACAAAGAGAATGAAAATAAGAAGGGTGGGATATATCCATCTTTCCATTCTACTACAAATAAGGCACTTGTCTACCAGTACTCTTCCACCTCCTCATACATACCACAGCAGTTCAAAATTTCTTTTATAATGATTTTGTTAAAGATTACAATTGAAAAGATAAAAAACAAATATAAACTAAAAAAATATAAGAGTAGAAAAGAAAAATTAGAAACTGCAAAAAAGAAAAAATACAGAAAAATAGAAAAGAAAGAAAAAGAAAAAAAAATAAATGTATAATGAAGTAACTTTCCCTTTCATCACAACAAATATAAACACTTTGAGTAACTTATCCTATACTCTTAGCAACAATAAATGCTCTCTTGTTCTCATATCTCATCTCTTTACCATAAACAAAATCTTAAATTCATTTATTTTCATTCATTCCTGGTCGGCAAATAAGGGCTATCAGAAATATTTTAACCTTGATCAAAGAACTCAACTTTAAATGCATTCCCTGTACTTTTAACAGTCTTTGTTTTTAATAATGTCCCTTGATTCTTGTTCTTATTATTTGTTTATTTCTTCCTTATTCCTCCTTAGGAAATTCTTCAAAAATTTAATAGGTATATAATCTTTTCCATATGTTTTCACAGATCTAACTTTGAAATCCACATTAAAATTTATTTCACTCTTGTTCAATAGAGCTTGTTCCTCTTCTATAATATTATTTACACACCATCTATCTATAATAATAGCCGTTCTTAAAATTAACTTCTGAGTCCATTGTTCACCAACTGCAATAGAATGTATATCTGTAGTAGGAGCAACAGTAACAGCATGAGAGAATTTTGCCAACTGGGAAAAGTCTGAGTTGACTGGATAGCCCTGAGGTGTAAGGTTCACAAGGAAAGAGGTTCAGGAAACATACTCTAGAACAGGGGTGTCAAACTCACATTGCCACAGCATCATCAATTTTCCCCCCTTCACTAAACTAGGCGTGGGCATGGCCAGCATGTGACACATCCGGCCCATGGGCTGGGAGTTTGACGGCCCTGCTCTAGAATCTCTCAGGATATATCTACTGGTAGTAACTTAGAAATGTATAGCTTTGGTTTGGCAAGATGATTTCTATTAGGTGTGAGCAAATAAAGGGCTGGACTCAATTGGATCTTATTGTCTTATCTGTGGGCTTCAGCCTGACACATCCGATGTTAAAGTATTTCAAAACATCCAACGTTAAAGCATTTACTGCATTGTAATAAAAAGATTTAGTAATAATTACTTCTAAATACTTTCAATATTTGGGAGGAGAATATGAGTTTAATCAGTCAGGTGAGCCCAGCAGGGTTCATGTTCCAGAACTTAATAACAAAGAAACCTGGAAAAAGGGATTTAGAAAAAGGGTTTACCACCTTTCATCACTTCCCTGGCCATAGGAATCCTCACCTTGGTTCTTTCATAACTAGCAAGAAGACAGGCATTGAAGAGGAAGAGATTACAAGAAAGTAAGCAAGCACAAATTGAAAGGAATACTTTGGCATGAACTATCTGTTTAGCATGCTGTTGGCCACTTAGGAACAAAAGGAAGCTTTTTGAGTGAAACTGATTAGGATCCTGCCAATTTCAGATAGCAGCAAAAGCCAAGGGTAGTAATTAACTAATCAGGAAAGCTGCTGCAAAGGAAAGCAGTTTAGGAAGGGATAGCTTGTTCAAGTGATCCCTCCCTGCTGCAAAGCAGGAAATTCTGCAGGTGGGTAATCAGACACAAGACAAACTGACAGAATATTTCTGTATATGTTTGATGTTTTGAGGATGATGGATCTTTTCTCACCCTGCACAGCACAGCAAATAATGCCAACAAGCTTGTACAATAGAATAAGACTGTATTTATTGCACGATAAAGTTAAACTAATTATTTACAAATACCTTTGTCTGACTATTCATTCTAGTCTATATAAGGTATCACAGGTAACTGACAATTTCCCGTGGAACTGGAGTCCTAGGCCCTAACTACGCTGCAGCTACTCAAACAGTTCTTCTCTCCACAGGGACTTAGAAGGACTGAGGAAAACTGCCACGGGGCAGTCCTTTAAGTACCCTTTGATGTCAGTTGGACTCTGACATCAGAACTGGATGGAGATTCAAATCCCCATTCTCCTTTTCCATTGGCCCCTTACTGTTTCTGGGGCTTTTAAATGTACAATCATTATGCCAGCAGATTTTCTACTGACACAAACAGACAGGGAAGTATGGGTTTACCTGAATTGGAATAATATTTTTCAGTGTGCAGTTTGGTTTGGATGAAAGAGTGGGTGCTGCTGAAAAACATAAGGCTTTTGAAGTTAGAACATGGGTCTTCAAACTTGACAGCTTTAAGACTTGTGGACTTCAACTCCCAGAATTCCTCCTCCAGTCATGTTAGCTCAGGAATCTGGGAGTTGAAATCTACAAGTCTTAAACTTGCCAAGTTTGATGGCCCTTGAGTTAGAAGAACATGACTTGACTTTTGGGTGGCATGGATATTTGTAGTAGGACAAAGTTAAGGTCAATGTGGATTTTAAAAATCATTGTTACAATAGATACAAACCCAGGTTGTATACCAAAATACCATTAGGGCTCTCAGTACAAGAATCATTTAATAGACAAAAAATAGTAAACAAACAGAAATGGCTAACTTATTGTGATAAGCAGTGATGAGTATTTATCATATCTGTTGAAACTGCCTCACAATTTTGGATTTGGAAGCCAATTACTAGAATATTAGAAAGATGGAAGTGCAATTTACCATAAGATCCTTTGGTTGTATGGTTTTACAGTTTGCAAACATTTTACTAGAAAATTCTGAAATGGGAATATCATTTCACTATGAGTCACACATAAAACCAAGAGGTGTGTCCTCTTTTCAGGAGTAAGTGTTGAGAACATGCAATTTGGCATTTTAGGATAAAACTCTTTGCATTAAATTACAATAACAAGATGCATAACTTACTTCCTACTTCTTGGTCTCACACATCCAACCAACACACTTGTCTTCAGCTATAATTTGCTGCCCCCATCTTCCTTTTTCTTAACCATGATGATTGGAGCAATGACAAAGTAAAATGACAAACACAGAGCACTTTAAATATCTTATCTGGTAGTCAGTCTGGACTTCTCCAGATTATAATTCTTCAGGGCATTAATTGGCACTGAAAGTTTCTGTTGAAATACATGACAGCAAAGAAGGATGGAAGTTAGGTTTAAAGAAGGTCAGAAATGGTTTAAGCATCAGATTAAAAATCAGCTTTCAAAATAAATAGGTGCTTGCACTTAATACATAAAAAATGTAGTTAATATATAGTCTATCTGGCTATGCACAGAATCTAAAAAATACATTGATTTAAATTACTTTTACTTCCTAAGGAACTTAGATTCCTTTTTTTTCTTCTTCTACATAACTGGCTGGAAAAGACCAAAAGACCAAAGACCAGGCTCTTCAAGGGAGCAGGGGAATTGTTTTTGATTGGACTTCCATTCTTCAAGATTTTTCATACTAATGTAGATAGGATTAATGTACAGGGAATTGTGGATATGTCCAAATCTAGTAAGAATATCCAGAACAGTGATGGTTAACCTTTTTGGTGCCAGTGTCCAGTGCGTGCACATGCAACCCCAAAATCAATGTGAGTGCCCCCACATATGAGGATATTTGCAAGTGGGATCTGAAGACCTTGGGAATTGACCTCAACAGGTGGGAAACCCTGACTTCTGAGCAATCAGCTTGGAGGCAGGCTGTGTGGCATGGCCTCTTTCAATTCGAAGAGATGATTGCTCAACAGATTGAGGCAAAGAGGCAGTCCCAACACCAGCAAAACCAGGAAGCTAGGCAGGGGACAGAGCATCTTTGCCCTCAGTGTGGAAGGGATAGTCACTCTCGAATTAGCCTTTTCAGCCGTACTAGACGCTGTTCCAGAACATCAATCCAGAGCACAATAGTCTTTCGAGACTGAAGGATGCCGGCATACATACAGAAAGATTGTAAGTAATTAGCTTGATTATTGCAAGATTATGCACTGTTAAAGGAAAAAAAAATCTCTGGAAGGTTATGGAACCATCAGATGTGATGGGAAACCTTCTCTAAGTGGGAAGTGAAAAATCTATAATTGTCCTTCCTGGATTAGAGCAAAGTCCATTGTTATGACTGTCCCATCGATAAGGCTTTGTCAATGATATGACCATCACTAGACAGGTATATAGATAAGTTACAAGATCTTAGACATATCTATTCTTGTAATAGGACCAAGATGTATAGCAGTGCAGTAAGTGAAAATATCCAACAATGCAATGTCTAAATAAACTGCACGGAATTTAATTGGACTTTCTCCCAAGTAAATATGTATAGGATTGGAGCCAGTGCCATTGTGTTAAACATTTCTGACTGCATGAAAACATATTTTTCAGTCACTTGGATTCTTTACACAGTCTGCACAGTGATTAGCAGATTAACTCCAAGGTCTCATGTTAATCTTCAAAGACCTTGATGGCATTGGTACAAATAATATCAGAGTCCCCCTCCCTTTTTTTGTCTACAGCCATCCTTGACAACTGTATTCCACAGGAATTATGAAGCTGTCAGTCTCAAGGGTGAATCCCAAGGCAGTAATAGACAGCAGCTTCTTAGCAGCATAATTGAGATTTCATGACATATAATCACAGAAGCAAGAATTGTCACTAATCTCCCTGTCTTGTGAACAACGAGTAAAAACTTTTCCCACAGCAAGGTTTTATTTAAAAAAGAAAGTTTAAGAGGAAAGATCAGAAGGAAGCAACAAGGAAATATCCACTGATACATTTTAGTTAAGTTCAGTGAGGCAGAATTTAAAATAAGCAAATGAAATATATGATGTAATGAAAAATTAATTTAGGTGTTGGGTCAAGCTCAGGTTCTGGTTTGCTCTTAACTACATAAGCTCAATGAGAGAATTTGGGTTAGTCACTTTTTCTCAGCCTCGCTTGCCCCTTAAGATTGTTGTTAAGCAGCAAAACGGGAAGGAAAAGTGCAGTTTATATCCTCCTGAAGTCTTGAAGTCTTGAAGCAAAAGTGAGATATACTTTAAGTCAAATAAACAAATGCATTAGGTGTGTGCGTATTTGTGCTCTAGCAAATCTCCCTTTGTGGATGCTGAAATAAGTATGATAAAGCAAGGTTATAAGGAATATTCTTTTAATTATGTTGCATTTTTTATGACCGTGGAGTGTCCTTAAAAAAGCTTTATTAGAGAAAAGATTTGATGTTATTAGTTGACTTTAGTTGACATCTAATCTCTTGATACATTGTAGGCAAGTAATAAAACCCAAGGAAACTTATCCAAAAAACATATTCTAAAGATAAAAAATAATAACGTATTTGCAAAAGGTCACGGTAGCATAAAATCCACCATTTGAATGGAATTCTTCAGTGTGAAATTCTCCTGGTCAACCAGCCAGTCTTTCTATCTTGCAGGAGACTAAATAGCATTCATCTTTGTCCTTTCTAATACAACAATTTGTGTCTATTGAACAAACTCATTTGTTCCTGGGATGGTTCAGAGACTCTTCTCATTTTATTCTTTTTAAAGATATTTTTTGTATTTCTGAAAAACGTTGGCTTATCCCCAGTCTGCTGATAGCTTCCTCTTTTGCAGAGATGGAATTGTTTTTATGATATAAAAGCCACTATTAGTAGATGAGTTTGCTATATAGGATTTAGTTGAAAAACATGGCTTATGGATATATTAATAAAAATAGTGCATTTGCATTTATGTTTTTTAGAAATGAACAAGCCACCATTGTTATTTCTAAGAAATGGATCATATATTTCTAGTTGCATATCTTGCCAGATACCATGGATAAATTTATCATTTAGAACCACTGACATAGAGTGTGCACACATCTCATGGCATTGGTACCTTCTGCAAGGACACAGCATGTGGCTGACTGCTTGTCTCCTCCTTCTTGGATGCACAGAGCAAGCAGGATTGTGGAACCTTCTGTGAGGAGATGGTGCATGGAACTGTGAGATGTGTGCCTGTTTACTCTGTGCAGCTGAGAAGGAGGAGAGAAGCAGCCAGCCATGCACCATCTCCTCACAGAAGGTCCTGGCTGTTCTGTCCCACAGGCCAGAACCCCCCCCCCAAAACCAGACCAGGCAAGAGTTAAC
>JANHFR010000490.1:12516-22587 GCA_032468015.1 Mimophis mahfalensis | reverse complement strand
TGGTTAAATTTGGGGTGGGTGGGGCCAACCACGGGGGGATTTACAGGTTCACCAGACTGCTCAGAATCTTAGCTAGAGGATCACCTGAACCTGTGCTAACCCACAACATCTCACCCCTGAATGTGCAAGTATTCCATATCATTCTATATTTTGCAAATAATGTTCTTCTTTCTCAGGTTCTGCAAAGTACATTATATGATGCTTCTGAAGCTGTATCTCTGCTATTTCCTTCTCTGCATTGCAGGTATTCCAGGAAGCAGCATTTCCTTCTTATATCATGTGAATTCTGCTGGTTTCCATGAACATTCTTGTCCACAAAGCTTCCTAGAATGTCAAAGTCTTCTGATGAACTGTTGATAAACAGAAACATCCATGGGGTAGAGAAACCAAAAGCTGACAAACAAGCATTCATGTATACATTATATTGTTGCCTGTGCCTATGAAAGGGATGGTGCTTGTACCCTTCTGTCCTGATATTTGGTTAGTCATTTTGACAAAATCATAAGATTTTGCAGATGCCTCTGTTGATGGCCTGAAACTCCTTGACCAATTATGAACATACAATTAATATTGTATCACTGTTTAAAATAGGATTTTTCTAGAGTGTACTGTCCCGTCCCGTCCCCCACCCCGATCTATACCTCTCTATATGTATTGTTTTCAATCTCCTTACATGCACTTGATTCTAATTAGATCTTACTGAAATCGTTTCATACTATTTTGTAGTTTGGTCCTACATTTCTGAACCAACAAATTGCATTTTTTTCTAATCTCTTCTTACATTTGACTGTGTCTTACATACATTTTTATGCTGCTGTGCAGAGTTCTACATATACTGATGATTAATAGTAGTAGCAGTGACATTTATATAAAATGGGAAATCAAAATCTGTGTCGTGTTTTCCAGTATATAGATTAAGTATGCTATTTAATAGTGATTCTTAGAACAGTCGTGTAAGATAAATTAACTTTATTATTTTGCACTTCAGTTATGGTAGGATGACAACCGAAGCAGAGAAAGAATAGCTTCAGAACAACTCAAGAGCTTGCGGAATAGGAAAATTTGAACCATGACTTTCTGATTCACAGATTTAGATATTTTTTTTTTAATCCATTACACATCAACTGTGCATCATTTTCAGGAGTTTAGTTCCTAATAGATGACTGTATTGGGAAGGAAATAGTGTACAGCTTTGACATTAACTTTAGATGAACTGTAAAAAGAATGAATAATTATTGCCATTTGATCAACATATGCCCAGGTTTAGGGAGCGATAAAAAATTATAAAATTGAAAGGATCTTTTTGAGTTTTCTGGCACAGAAAGGATAGCAAATAGAATTCCATGCACAGGTCCTGAGTAAAAAATGTGGAGCAGCCTTATAGAGGCCAGTTTCTTTCTTATCTTTTCCTGCCCCTGTTTTCCTGTTTGTTTGTTTGTTTGTTTGCTTGTTTTTTGAAGCAGTTTGCTTACATGAACTGGTGGATACTTTCTTCTTTCTGGCTGCTTCTGTTTGAAGGAACAAAGATTTATTACAGTTGGAAGGTACCATAAATCTGAAGTAGATTTCCTGGGCTTTGAAATTCTAAAGAATTCTGACGTCCAAATTGTCTGCTGCTTTGTTTTGTTTTATGCCCCAAAGTGACTCAGTTAATTTCTTTTCTTTGACCTAAAATTTTATTGGGCTTATTCTTTTATTTCCCTCCCAACATCCCTTTCACTTGTTAGTGTAGTATTCCCAAATATTCTTCTGAAACATCAACATGCCATTAAGAAATATGGTTGTTGGAACTGATTGGCCAACCAGTCAGGTCACTAGCAAATCTTGATAGCTAAGGCAGAAGATGTAGAATAAAGCTGTAGTTAATACATGATTAATTGGTCATAGACCTTAGGTACAAATTAAAAATAAATACAATTGAGTTTACCTTGGACTCCCGGGAATTAATTCCCTCCCCGCAATAGTACCTCTGGAGTGAAATATATTTCCCTTTGTAGGGAAACATTAATGATATAACAGTAATCTGAGATGAGCAAGATAAAATAAATAACATTTTTCTAATACTAACTAATTAAAAACAAAACCCTATCAGCAATATTATATTGGAGTAATTCTGTCTTAAAGTTTCTATTTTTGTCCATGAAAACATTGAGTAAAAACAATGGTTCACAATCCACTTAATTCTATACAAGTGTTGGGAATATTATTAGGTTTTGGAGGGTTTTTTTTTAGTCCCTCTGCTATCATCTCCATGTCACCAACCTCATAAATGAATTTGAAAGCTTAGAATTTCAGTTTAAGGTAAATAGATTAGAAACATATTTGTTTCAATGTGTCATGTGAAAAATTATTGAATTATTTGGCATTCTAATTTCAGCTAACTTCCTGCAGGTAACATGGACAAATACAGAAAATAAAGGCAAGAGCATGGCAACAGCTAAGCTGCTATCTTTCCCTTGCATTCATTTTCTGTAACCATCTTCTTCCTATAGGATGAGTCATAAATATGCACATAATGCACAGATTTTTTTCCTCCAGCTGTTCAGAGCAATTTATCTGCTTCAAGTATTTACACACAGACTTTCAAAACTGCAATGTTAGAATCAGTTTCCAATTAAAAGCCTCCTACATAATTAACTGGCGTGTACAAACACAATTTATATAGCAGGAGAAGATGAAATAAAATCTGAAACAGCCAATCAATATGAGCTTCTGCAGCCAATATTTTATTTAAAGCTCTAGATAATGAAAGGATATAACAGGTCCTAAATGATAAAAAATAATGATTACTAGAAGTGTGCATATCAGGTCAGATCCAATTCTGAATATCCCACTGAATCTGAACCTGTGAACTTTATTGTTGAATCAAGCTGGTTTGCCTCACAAAATCAGTATTCTTTGGGGGAAAAAATCCTTTTCTGAAATTGTGCAAAAGGCTATTAAATGTTGGACTGATACAGAAACAACCAATTTGGAAAGTTCATTTGTTGCAGTGATTAAATCACTCTTGGATCAAATTTCCAAATGAAGTCTTTGCACAGACTTGAGGCTACCAAAGTTTCTGAGAGAACATTTTCCGCAACTGTGATTTCAGCACTGAAAAGAAATACTATCCAAATGCCTAACTGAAGCAGACCTTAAATTTAAAGCAAGTCTATTTCTAGGGAGCAAGCTATTAGTCCACTTTTCATTTAATCATTATCCTTACTGTAGCTTGGATTTAACTGAAGAAAACAGAAGTTACTCAATTTTTTTCTTTTTATACAAAAATTGTCTTTTGTATAATAAATCATAAAATTCAGTATTAATTTATATACAATTATAAACCATATAGTAGTAAACCATATATAAATCTGGGGTGCAGTTCCCCTTAATATCCAGATGGACCCGGTTGTCAGAAAAACAATTTGGTGAGTCAACTTGAGCTAGGGTTGCACAAGAATAAATAAAAATAAAATTTGCAGTGATTGGGCCCCTAATTTGAATTATAATTATGTTTACATTGTGTTAATTCAGTTATACAATAGATCTAACGTATAAATTAATATATTATTCCCATACTATTCTGCTGGTGTTTGTTTAGAAGGTCTTGAAGACCTGTGTTTTCACCCAATCTTTTCCTTAGGGAAAAGCAAACCCTTTGCTTTGCTCTTGTTCTTCTCCCTATATTTTATTTTTCACTTGTTATGAATTGAATTTTCTTGTTTTAGTTATTGGGACTCAAGGGGATACACATTTGATAAATAAATAAAACATGTTTAAAATTTATCCATACATTTTTATATCCTACTTTCCCCCTAGAACTTCAACTGAGCATGCTTTCTTCGTACAGAAACATCCTTGTTGCAGTTGAAACAGTAGGTTATATTGAGTCACTCAGAAAGCCGCCCAGTTCCATGGCTGAAGGAAAACACCTTGAACCATGCATCTTGTCATCTACCCAAAATCTTCCAGATGAAAAGTCACAGAGATTCAGTCCAGGTATTCTATTAGCCAGGTAGTCAGTTGAAGCTGTAAGCCTGGTGCAAGCTTATTTGGGAGAAATATCTATTACAAAGATCAGGTTCTAAGACTCAACAATCATTCATGGAAATAAATTGATAGGAATCTTCAATTATTCTCAGGTTTTTCCCTTTCTTATTTCTTTACTTCTGGTAGCTCTAATGTACTATTTTCTTGGCCTCATTAATTTGTATGTTTTGGATATGAAAAAAGTTGCACATAGGATTCCAGAGTAATTCTGTCCTAAAACACATACATTTAGCCTGGGAAAAGTCCTGGTGATGACAATTTGTGGGAAAATAGGATGCTGGCTGGCCAGAGATACTACCTGAATGTTTCATCAGTTATAGGTTCTTGCTCATGTGCAAGAATAGAAAGAAATATAATTGTTCCTTATTCTGACCCATTTTGTTTATATACAGTGTACCTACCCACTTAGAAGTCTATCAATTCAGAATTGCAAAAAGATTTGAAATGAAATTTACTCTAAAATATAATTTATAACATTAATTAATTTTAAATATTAACTATTGAATGACAATGCTCATTGTTAAATTATTTGCAGAGCATTCGTTTACTCTGCTGTCTCTTTTAACACTTAAATAGGAAACCTTGCAACTAGGTGTAGATTGATGGACCATAATGGAGATGAAATCAGGAGGCCACAGCAAACGTTGTTCAGAAGAAGGCAGATTTATTTACAGGTTATATACATGAGGTAGTCACTCATACAGAAGGCTTGGAGTAGAGCCTCTTATATTATACCCTTTCATACTAATGATGATTGACACATCACATGAGCTTCCAGGACAGTTGAGATCTGCCTGGCAGCAAACAGGCTGTTTCTTGTTTGTGAGTGTGGTGTGGCCAGGGCCTAGTCGGCCATTTTGAATGCACAGAGAAATAAAGACAGTTTATATTAAGTACCAGAATGAATAAATTCTACACTCATAATGACAGATGATAATGATAGTAATAGCTGTCTCAAGTTTCTTTAGTGAATACATTATATACGTTGCTGAAAATCCAGTAAAAAAGGACAGTCACGCTTGAAAACATTGATTTCAATGTATTAAAAGTATACCTACTTTTCAACAAGTCCACAAACTCCTTGTCCTTGTTTGTAGTAGGTGGGGGAGGGCTGGGGTGGGAGGGGAAGGGGGTATTAAGGTTAGTTTTGTATGTTTATATATGAGAAATGCCAGGGAGTTATTACATTTTAAGGAAATGGTTCATCTCCCTCTTCTACCAAAGACTGCTGAGAAACACATGTGCTTCTCGATCAGCATGACAAGATAAAAACACCAGCACATAAGGAATAAATCTGGAACAAATGAAGTCTCCATATAATAGAAGAAAAATGTCCTTATTTAATATGATAGTCTATTACACAGATAGTCTTCAACTTAAAACCACAATTCAACGTAAAATTTCTATTGCTAAGTTGGACATTTGTTAATTGAATTTTACTCCATTCTACGACCTTTCTTGCCACAATTGTATAGTAAATCAGTGCAATTGTTAAGTTAGCAACACAGTTGTTAAGTGTGTCTGGCTTCCCCATTGACTTTTTTTTTTTTTGCTTGACAGAAGTTCACAAAATGGATCACATGATCCTGGGACACTGCAACTGTTATAAAGATGAATCACCGGCCAAGAATCTGAATTTTGATCATGTGACCATGGGGATGCTGCAATGTTGTAAGTGAAAAACAGTCATAAGTCATTTTTTCAGTGCTGTTGTAACTTTGAATGGTCACTAAATGAACTGCTCTAAATTGAAGACTACCTGGATAATGTTTTACTATTTGAAAAAACACCCTAAATAATGATTCTGCTTTATGTGTTCATCCCATATTAAATGAGTAATAATGAAACTTCTCCCTGTCAGCAAAAATGGTGGCTCGCTTCTCTGAGAAGATGTGTCTTGGATATTACATAATTCATTAGACTCCATTGTCCCTTTCAGACAATACAGATGTACTATTCATTCTATGAGTTGTTGTGGCCCCAGCCCTGGCGGTTGCTTTACCTTCAGACGCTGACTCAGAGGATGACATGGAGGAGGAGGAAGCTGACACGAGCAATGTGCTGGAGGGTCAGTCTTCCCTGGTGTGTCAGCAAGAGCTGACTGTTGCTGACATGCCTCTGGACCCCAGCCAAACTGAGGAAGAACCAGAACAGCAAGCAGTGGCCGGCAGCAATGCAGGGCGAACCCCTATTGGATGCCAGAGAGAGACGGAGAATTTGACATCAGCAGCAACAACAGCTGTTACAGTGTTCCCGGAGGTGTGTCCGGGAAACGTAGGATCATTGATTGGGCCACACCCTGCAGGGTATAAGAAAGGTGTGGCTGCGTAGAAGAACTGTGGTGAACAATTTGTTAGTATAGTGGTGTATTTCGTATCTCTGTTTATCTCAGACATCCATGTGCTTTCAAGATTCCAGCTCTGTCTATTTTGGCTGTAAAACTGCCAGCCATCGGCTCATGCTTGGAATGCTTGCCGGGTAATTACTTCTTGATTTACGATTCAGCATCTGCCCTGGAAATCCTAGTTAAAGGGCCAGTTCTCCTTTGTTGGACCTTACTCAGTTCGGGCTTGACCTTTGGGCTTCATTAAAGCCAATTGAGGGAAGAGGACAGCACATGAGTACTAATGCATACCTGCTCCTTTTTATAAGTCACACAGTAGTACCAGTGAAACATCAGGCCATAAGCTGGTCCATAAATATAACTTGGCTGTCTATAGTGAGGAAGCATTTCTATCTATCTATCTATCTATCTATCTATCTATCTATCTATCTATCTATCTATCTATCTATCTATCTATCTATGAATCTTATGAGTTTACACTGGCAGTTTGAGTGGTCATAAAAGAGTCCATATAAATAGCTTCAATAGGACTGGAGCTTACAAGGGAAAATTGTCATTGGAAGGAGTTTGTTAAAAATATTAAAAAAGACATATAAGGAATAATCAGAGTTTAGAACTAACACAAATCCATGTGGCCTGGTGATATGAACTGGAAGCATCCAAGAGTTCAGCTGAATTCTGAATTGCATCATGATGCTTTGGAGAGATTATGTATTCTTCTATGGTGAAGTAGATCAACTAACCTGGGCTCCAGATCTTCTCAGAAGATAACATTGCCACTTTTTTGACATCAGCAGGTTGCCATTACTCTTTTCTACAAGAATTTCTGACTCTTTGGTTTAGGTACAGCCTTGTTTTTTCATTGTTCAACTATTTAACAGGACCAACCCTGCTTACTCTTAGCAATCAGCCAAGGTCAGCTAGCTGCTGCTCCCTCATGAAATAATTCAGAGACTGAATTTCTTTTATTGCCTGATTATCTAATCATGCAGTTTAGAAAGCATTTCCATTATCTTTCCATTGTTATGCACCTTAGGTTAGCTTTGATGGTAACTGCTACAAAATGACATCTATATGTACATTTCTATAATTTGATAGGTTTGAAATCGTCAAATACAGAGGAACCTTGGGTTGCGAACGCTTCGGTTCACAACCAATTCGGGTTCTGAACTGAAAATCCCACTGAGTTTTGGATCGGTTTATGATCCAAACTCAGCTTCCGAATGAAAAATGGCATGGAAAGCTTCCTTTCCGCACTATTTTCCCATCTGCACATGCGCAATAAGCGTCACTTTGGGGCACAACCAATTTGGATAGCAAATGCAATCTCGGAATGGATTGCGTTTGCAGCCCAACGTTCCACTGTACTGTAGCACCATATCAAAACTAGTTTCATTACAAATTGTTCTTAAAAGAAAAAGAAAACACACTTTGAACATCCATATATCTGAAAGCTTGCAGAGTTTAGTCCTTATGGCTGAATATGTCAAGGAAAGAGAGAGAAAATAATAGTAAACGTAACTGTAATATTTTCTAACCATAAAGATAATCCAGCAATATTTATATGCTTCTTTTATAAGGGATATCTTTGACTTTATCACCAGAGCCAGTATAAGGTATTGATAAATTTCATCCATTCTTCTTAAAACATAAGCAAGCATATGAGGATTTCCCATGAGATTCAGTGGGAATCAAACTTTTCTGAAAAGTTTGAGATAAATTAGGTAGCTCATGTACCAGTCCCAAGTCTGCTTTCAGATCACTGAATTAGTATCAGAATCAAATCTTTTCTTCATTAAGGATTGTGAGATTAGGAACATTTAAACAATGTCTTTCTATCTTGACAATTTCTTTTGAAATAAGTTGCATCTTCCTTTCAAGATGCAGTTGCCCAGGGCAATTCAAAAGATATGTGGTTGGAAAAAATAAGAATGATGGCCTGTCTACATGAACAAAACATACAATGAATTAAAAACAAAACAACAACAAGAACAAAATTTCAGTGGGACTCCTCATGCATTTGTGGCCACCATTATGACCCTTTTTGAAGAACCTCTATGGAAGTTCCTACAGATACCCGTGGTAGTTGCGCAATGCATTGGTGTGCTCAAAAGTAGCATTTGCTGACATTGACAGTTGCTGCAGTTCTGTGTCAAGTTTAAAAGTTGTAAACAAGCTGTTAAAAATGGGTTTTAATAACCCCATAAAATAGATGAAGCATCAAATAAACCTCCTTGACTTAACGATTATATGATTTAATTAGTACCATTTTACTGAATTTTTAAAGGGAAAATGAGATTTTAATGTAGTCTTGAGGTTTATTCTAATTAGGCATATTAATTTATTATGAAACTTGTTTTACCCATTAACCCATTCCATATGATGCTACTCTGTGTGACATATTCCAAACTAGGCTTTATTTTTATGTTTCTTCAATTGTGATTGTTTTCTTTGCTAATATACAGTAAGGTGAGGCAAAGAAAGCCTAACCACCCTACTTATTTGAGTTTTAATTAAAACCTATTTTAAAAATGAGCAAAGGTTAAAAAAAGGTATGCTTTGTTCTGTTAAACCCTTAAGTTTCATCGTGATATGAATATTGATGATACTAAGCGTTGAGGCTGTCATCTTCTAGTAATGAAAAAATCATTACTCTCTCTCTATAATCTTGAACACTTAAAAAACATTGCAGATCATAGGAGGAGGGCAGGGCTGCAGCCTGTGGCATGGACGTGTTTTGTGTATTTATCCACAAAACCACCAATATTCTTGCTGTGTGTGGGCCCCCAGGGACCTGGAGGCCGAATTCATCCTATAGGGATGAAGGGGAAAGAGCACATCTGCTGAGGACCCAGGGGAGAAAGTTATCTCCCCGAAGTGGGCTTGGAAATGTTGCTCGACCCCACAGCATTGAAAGGTGGCAATTATGAGCTACCAAGGAGCTGGAACAGCATGACAAGACAGATTTATAATATGAAAGGTAACACTGGGTTGTGACAGGTAGACTAATAATTGAAGAGCATCCAGCCTCAGCTTGAAGCACAAATAATGATTGGTACCGGAGTGTAAGTTTTTCCCCTTTCCTTTTGGGATTTTTTTTTTCTTTTTGAGCCACAAACCAGCTGATTGGGGATGGTGGTGAGTTTAATTAAAAAGGTGGGAAATCTTCGGGCACCATTTTAGACCTGTCAAAAGCCCTTAATGGCTGACAGGGTGCCATTTTGTGAGGCAGGAAAATTGGATTTGACAGTTCGGCCGTTCCCACCCTCATGTCACTGGCCACAGTTGACAAGTCAGGGCAGGACTGAATGGCTCTTACTGGTTTGTTGTTATCAGGAGCCATTCTCCTGTCCCTGATTGGTGTTGCTGGCTCAGCTCTTGCTGCTCTGTGCAGCAAACCTGTCAGATCGGCTAGGGAGTCTTGGCTTGTTGGTAGTAAGCTGAAGGCCTGCAAGATTGCGGACCTCACCTCCTCCCTTTGGGTCTGGATCTCTTCGCCCGATTCATCTCCAGACTGGACAGACAGGGTCTGAATCGTTGATCTGTGTCTTCTTTTTTTTTAAAATTGTTTTTATTAAATATTTTATATATCAATAATCAAATGAGAAAATACAATTCTGCTGTTGTTGTTGTTAGTTGCGAAGTCGTGTCCGACCCATCGCGACCCCATGCACAATGTTCCTCCAGGCCTTCCT
>JANHFR010000484.1:479421-490527 GCA_032468015.1 Mimophis mahfalensis | reverse complement strand
GCTCTAAGTCCCATCCAGAAAGTGCTGCAGCACAGAGAAGCAGCAGCCGTGTTAACTGCTGTTTCTCTCAGTCGCAGCGCTTTCTGGATGACCCAAAGCGGCAGCTGACAGCTGCTAAATTGCAATCTGCTTTCCCAGCAACAGCAGCAGTGGAGAAAAGCAGCTGCCGACTGGGAGAGCATATGGAGCATCTCTGTGAGTGAAGCCTCAGAGGCAAGAGATGGAAGAAGCAGCTGCAAGATCTCCACTGCAGTGCTTTCTGGACTGATCTTCTTAAAGGTAAAAAGAATCATTTGGTCTATTCCCAAACCACTTCAGCCCTCCTGCACCCATGCCACTCCCCGATGGCCCTTTGGCCTAGAGCGGCAGGCCTCAGGCACCGCCCATGTCAGCGCTGGTGAAGTGAACTGTTTTTTAGCTCAGCTGAAGCATGGCAATCCACTCTGCTACATGAATCAGCTGAGCTAAAAAAAACAAGGGACCTTAGGGCAGGAAAGGGCAAGGGCAGGAGTAGGTGAGCAGGGCCAGCCAGAGGTAGTATTTGCTGGTTCTCCAAACTATTCAAAATTCCCCCTACCGGTATGCCCAAACCAGTCCAAACCAGCTGAATACCATCTCTGATAGTCATGAATCTGTAATGCAACTGTCCATAGTGATCTATATGAACCATGGTTACTCTAATCATATCCAATAATGGTTTAGTACAATAACCAAGAAGATGAGAAAACAGTCTCAGTTCATGCATTCTCAGATTACACATGGTTCTGCACATAAAGTGCTCTTCTTGATCACTCAGCAACTTTCTATACCTTTGATCATAGTATCCTTTTGGGCTGGCTGTGGGAGATGGGTATGGGTGGTTCAGCAATGAGCCAGTTCAGCTCCTTTCTTCAAGGCTGGACCCAATCAGTGTTGATTAGGAGTGAGAAGTCCAGCTCCAGGGTGTCCCACAGAGCAGAGTACTCTTTCAGTTCCTTTTTAAAAGTTCTATGAAACTACTAGATAAGATCATCCAATGTCATTGGATGAGATATCATCAATAGGCTGATGATACCCAACATGACATCTCCATCCCTGCTGATCCAAATGATGCTGTAGCTGCCATCTCATGATGTCTGGAGCGTGTAGGGGTTTGGATGGGAGACAACAGGCTTCAGATGAACTCTGGTAAGATGGAGTGGCTATGGCTTCAAGGTGCACTGGGATCTGTGGGTTTATCATCCTTAGTTCTGGGTGGGGTTGCATCATCCCATATAGACCTGGTGCACAATCTGGGGGTTCTCCTAGACTTGCTTGAATAGCAGGTGGTAGTCATGAGTAAGAGTGTCATTGCACAACTTCATTTTGTACGCAGTTGTGGGCACAGTCATTCATGTCCAGGTCATCTTCAAGTTGGATTACTGCAATGGACTATGAAAGGGTCTACCCTTGAAACTAAAATTGGTACAGAATGTAGTGCCACAGATGGTTCTAGAGACTCCATGGGTGACACATGTGACACTGCTATTACATGGGCTGCAGTGGCTGGGTTGAATTGGACCTAGTTTGCTTCTGGGTCCAATTCAAGGTGTTGGCCACATCATCTTTAAAGCCTTTTATGGCACGGGCCCAAATATCAGAGGAGGCACCTCAATGGGACTAATCCAGCCCATTCTATTTGAAAGAGCCTACTTTGAATCCCATCTGCCAAACAAGTTTGGATGGCAGAGGTCACCAGAAGAGTCTTTTCTGCTCTGGCCCCTGGCCCCTAGAATATTCCCCCACCAGAGGTGAAATCTGCCCCCCATACACACATACTTCTGGCCTTCTGGATGAGAGTAAAAATTTGACTCTGCCCTTGGCCAGGGTCCCCAATAAGGGCCTGATACATTGGGAGAGGTTAATGTGTAGAAAAGATTGTCAAACCCAGGCTGCATCTTAACTTTTAATCTCTTCATTCTCATTTTGATTATTTCAAGACTTTTAAACTTTTTATTACATTTTAAGCCACCCATAGTTACTGATTAATGAGATGACCAGTATAGAAATTCAATAAATAAATAAATAAAATTCCTGTGCATGCCTGCTGGAGTCTCAAGTACATTGGAAAAGAAGAGGGTGATTTCTAAGGAAAGCAACATAAAATCACATTGTCAGGGATCCTTTGACATGCATGAATGCATGATATTTTTTTCAAAATGAATCTAAAAGCTGGACTAGGGAATAAACAGCTCATTAGAAAGAGGTAGTAAAATTAAGCGGTTAAGGCTTTTTAAAAAAGTATTTAAGAAGCACTTAAGCAGACTGACATAAAAGGAATATAAACAGGGAAAAAATGAGTAATTATAGGCCTAATACTGCATACCAGACCAGCACATCTGGTCAAGAATGATCACTCTACCTTACCCCAGGCCTATCGCTTCTATGAAACTCATAATTATGGCCACCCACATCCTTCCACTTACACAGAAGAATTAATGGTGTCAGGGCAGGGCTTATGGAATCACACGAATCCATTAAGCTCCACCTAAAGACGTCAAATCCTCCCCCCCCCACAAATCCCATCTTCTGTATTGGGCCTAATTCTTAAAAACATACAAGAAGAGCCAACAGAAAAAAAACACTACATGAGATCCCCTAAGATATATAGATAACACAAATGTACTATATCAATATATATACATACACCTAGCATCACCCATCCTATTCTACCTTCCATTTACCTTTTGACAATAATGTATTCTGGTTTCATGTTTCATGCTTCACACTCAAAGAGTGGTGCAGGGTACATTTAAATTACCAATGTGTTTTGCTTTATATAGTGCCTGTAACTAAAACCATTGAAAAGAGTCTAATCAAATTGTACCTTATATGACAATTAGATGACAATTTAGAATTTAATTCCTAGAGTGCTGTATTTGTAAGCAGATTCCATTAAAAAATAGAACTGTTACTGTCAACTGTAACATCTTGTGTGAGATCATGATACTTCTGAAGACAACCTAAGTGGCCAATAAAGACACAGTTTTTGTAGACTTTTGCGCTAGCTCTTGAGAATATCAATACCAACAAAGGCTGTATTAACATAGACAGTGCTACTCTTAGGAAAGGACTTTATGAGAGAGGTCCTGGAGCTCATCAGACTAACAGGCCACTACATCATAGCTCCAATGATAGCTTTCCCTAGGACCCAGGTAGTTTCCCCAAGATGTGCAACATGAGTTATTGTTAGTCTAAATTGGATAGAACATTGTCACCTGCATTTCCAAGAGTTTCTGTGTATTCACAGGCTCCAGATTATAGTACTTCGAATAATTAGATAGGAGACACATTTATGTTTATTTCTGGAAATGTTATGTGGTGCATAGGCATAATTATTTAGTTGCTGGCTAGGCCTTGGACACAAAGTAAGGAGCAATTTCCTTCATTGGACAAAGTAATAGTCAATCTTTAGAAACATATTGTGGCTTTCAATTGTCTTCCAATTATTTAATAGAGGAGCAAAAAAACCAAAACAGAAGTAGAGAAAAGGCTTGATTATGACTATTTAAGCAAGAAGCCCAAATGATCTTTATCTAATAATATGCTCTGCAATGAATCTTAAACATGTGCTGAAATTTAGAATCATACTCAGGGAGGTGACAAACAACTTGTTACCTAGGTTAAGGGTATTGATTTTGTCTGGAAATCTCAGTGCTCTTACTTTCTTTTCCCTTCTATATTTCCCTTTCCCCAGTAAACTCCTTTTTAATAAATGTCTTCCAGCTATTCTTACTCAATAAGGGACTTTCTCATTAAACTCTTCTCTATATACAAGAATGTATGGTTAAACAGCTACCCCTTGTGTTTCACAAGTTGCAGAAGATTTATTGTAGTTAAATTATGTAAAATTGGAGCTTTGGGTAGGAGTGTCCAACCCATCATCTTTTATTTATTTATTTTATTTTATTTTACTTTTATAAGGGCTACAATGAAAGGAGAAGGCCTTGGTAGGAAGACTAAGAATCCTTCAGGAGGCTAGAAAGTTCAGTTTGCTCCAGAAATTTTGAAATAATGGACTTACTAATGTCATTTTTAATTATATCCCCTCTTGGTTGGTAACAATGAAATGTAGACAAGTCATTTGTCTATTTTAGCTATTTTCTCTTCAAGTCCATACCAAAAGAGGGAAACTACTGTGACCAAAAAAAAAGGTCTATGGTAAATGTTTCTCCATTCTCATTTCTGACCCTAATAGCTGGCAACTGCAGTTGGCAGAAAAAAATCAGTTCTGTCAGAGGCCTCCAAAGTTGTCACTACAGCTAGGATTATGCTATCCACGTATTTCTGTAATTTGTGAAGTTTAATTGGTTTAACGTTTTTACTGGCTCCTTGATTTATCTCCTGAAGATACCCTATTAAATGGTGTTTCTGACCTTCTGTAACACCGTATTGCTTTTTTGGCTGTATCTTTTATGATTGGAAATCCTCTGGAAGAGATGTTAGAATCTGTGAAAAATGTTAATGGAAAAGAATTTGACCTTCATGAATATAGATTTACTAGTGACTTTACTATCTTGGTAAGGACAGCTTGCCATCAAGGTTCAAACTAAGAAGGGTATTATAGCTGATCACTCTCCACTCTCCACATAAGGCAAATATATTGAAAATATACATTCCATTCAGAATCTTTATGAAAGGGAATCTAGGCTTTTCTCTTATGAACCTTGGAGATTCATAACTTGGAGAAATATTAGACACAAAGTATTCCAGATAGCATTCCAATTTTCCCTCAGAAAATCTCATCACTGGGAATTTATATGAGCTGAAATTATTTTATGAACTCTACAAGATCTTAAACTTTGCTTGTGTTGGATATTATGCTGCCGATATAGCAAGTTGTCTTCTTTACCTCTTCCCAAGTGAACTCCAAAGCCACTAAGGGAGTAGGATTTAGAAAAGAAAAATAGACTGGAGAAAGCTACCAGAAATCCCTACAAAAAATTGAAAATGGTTTCCTGATGAAGTAATAAAGTATTTAGGTGTATCCTTTTATTTATTTATTTAATGTTTTAGATTTTATATTGAATATGAGTAAACCAAATTGTCATATGGAATTATTCTGTGTGATATACATATGGAAATTCATACACACACAGATTCCTAAACCACACAAACCATACAAAGCATATTTGCAAGTCTCCTAAATTAGATAACTCATGGTTGATTATTCTGACAACAATATAAAGCAGAAGCATTTTATGTTACTTTATTCAAAGTCCAGATGCCTTAAAAGCTTATTCAGGTTTTCAGTTTAGTATATTTACTATTGTACTTATCAGAAGTGAAGGCTAGTCATTTTTTTAAAAAACAAAAAGAAGAAACAAAATCTAGATGGCCGTCCAAAAGTTCATCTGGGTACTTGTTTTGTTTGTTTTATGCACTGAAGGACGAAAAGGGCTGAGATATGAGATAAATATGAGTTGCTTCCATTTTTTCATTTGGATATTTATCCATAGCTAGCAATAATCAAGCAATAATCAAGATAGAAAACCACTAGTAATTCTTCCTTCCTTACCAGCCATGAGGGGCTATAGAGCTATGTCACATTTTGCCTAAGGTTTCTAAGCAATTATCACGTGTTTTTTTTTAAGGAGATTGAAAAGGTTTCTTGAATTCCTCTTAATGAAATGTGAGATGCTTTCATTGGCTGCCATTGTGGAAGAACTAAAAAAGTGGGAGGAGCTATCTTTTCTCTTGGCCAGTAACTGGCAGCGTCTCTTACTTCTTGGTCTTGGTGATATCCCAAGAGTAGATAACCCGCCATTAGTAAATAAAATAAAAAGGGTTACCTCTTTAGTGTCATGGTTGAACTGCAAACTCTTATTTGGGAAAAGCACCATGATCATAGTATGATGAGATTCTTTTTTAAAGCAGATTAAAATGTTTCTCAAATTCCTCTTAATGGAGTGCAAGATGCTTTCAGTACAGGCTATGTTTACTCTAAGCAAATGTCACCAAGTAAGTTTCAGGATCAAAATGTAGATTGCTTAAAAATGCTTTATTATAATCAATATAATAAGCATTTTAAAGCAATTTCTGTCTACAGCTGAGGCTACTGATTCAGTTCTAAATATTTTTTTTCAAGGTCTTGCAATTTGTCAGTTTATCAGAACATATGAATAGCCTTTGGAGTATCGCAGTGAGGTATGACTATGAAATTAAGCATTATCACTTATTCAAATATATATCATTACTTTGCAAGCTCACATGCCAAGAGAAAGCATTATATGAAGTGTTCATTTGTATCAGTTATTACAATTAACATGATTGTTAGGATTAGGTCCAGAGGTGATATTCAGCCAATTCTGACAGATTCGGGAGAACTAGTAGCAATAATTTTGACTGATTCAGAGAACCACCTCTGATTGGCCGACACCAGCAAATACCACCTCTGATTGGCCAATAGCATAGTCATACCCACTAAACCACGCCCACAGAATCGGTAGTAAAACAATTTGAATCTCACTACAGATTTACGTCCACAAGTGGGAATCACAGTAATTGTAATCTGATGCCACCATTCCGTTTTGGCGTAAAGTGAAATTTCAAAGCAGAACTGTCAGGTTTAAAATGTCCCAGGATTTTGAAGGAGGAAAAAGCATTTCATTAAAGGTACAAACTTTGCCAGAGGTGCTTAGTCATTTAAAGACTTCCACCTAGGCAAGAAGATTTTCACATCCTTATCACTGCATATTCTCCAGATGTTTCCACCCAAAACCTCCAGAAGGCATGAAATAACATGGAAAAACTCTGTGTCAATTAATATGGTCTATTTTACCAGTAGACCAGACTTTTTATATAATTGATATAACCCACATCTGTCACATCTTTTTGTAATTCTTTAAACAGCTACTTGGTTTCTAAGGAAGAGCTAGCAGGACTAAAAATGTATAGGCACAAAAGATAAGCTTTTAATTGTGAACAGACTCAAGAGACCAGATTCAGGCTACATACTGATAGCTGTATTTTTTAAAGAAAAAAAAATCTTCACATAATAAATACATCTTATACACACTGACTTCAAATTTACCTCATAAATCTATATACAATATAAATAATTATAAATGGGAACAATTTTCAAGATATTAGCAACAAAGCTAAATTGATTTTCCTACATTACATTCCAAAGGAAAACTTCAAATTACAAATGTAACTTGACAAGGGCATTAGAATCCACACACTGCATGTCGTTTGTGATGCTGTCAATTTTGTAATTTGGTCACACAGCCATATCATTGCTTTTAGCTTCTGACATGGGGCTCCAGACTCACAAGTTACACAGATATCCTGAAGGGTTGGCATTAGTTTTCCCATCTATTTCAGTGTAGAAGGTGTATGTACTCCTTTACGTCTGCTCAGAACAACTTTCTAGTGAAATGAAAGGCATGCAAGAGCACCAGAGCACCAAAAAAACCAAACAAACCCTGATATTATTACTAGGACTTCTCTTTAATTTATTTCCAAATAAATAACCCCATATACTGATTCTAAACATGCTTATCTGGAAATAATTCCCTTTAGAATTCATGGGTCCTGTGAGATCAATTAATTTAGAAAGAGACTGTCTGCATTTCAGTTTTTTTTAAAAAAAGCAAGCATAAATGATACCATGGGAAAAGAGAGTGCTCTTAAGTACGGAAATATAATTTAGGACTTTAAAAAATATTTAATAGCCTTTAGGAAAAGATAAGAAAGTGTCAATACTTAACATAAAAGAACTGTGCATAATTTCTTTTTTTTAATAACATAAAACACTGTTCATTTATAATCAGCTTACATATTTGGGTTTGACAACATCTTTTTCATTTGAAAACTAAGCTACATGCATTAAAATAAATAATAGTTTCTTTTTTTAAATAGATTAAATGACTACAATAATAAATGAACACATTTTCCTTCACTGTTTGAAAAAAAGAAATTACTGAATAGAGCTGAAAACTTTGATTATTAACCAAATCCTGTGCAAAGTGAAAACTGTTGATTTCAACAGCTAAAGTCTACCTAATTTGGATAGGAGCAGATTCTTTGGTTTGTAGTGGGCACAAAGTGGAGTTTTCCTACCTTCTGCTTCTCTCTACAGTCCCTCTACACAGAGACACCTCCAAGCCCATTTCAAAATTTTAGAGGATCTTATAAAACAGAATGGAAATAGAAAGCAAACCAGAAGGAAGAATATACCACCAACTTTAGATTTTCATTGCTTATCTATAAGCCAACTTTCCTTAACAACCTATGTGGACTCCTATGTAGTCCACATAGTTTGGACTACAATTCCCAAAACTTAGTCAAGGCCAGAATTTAGGAGATTATAATGGGAGCACAAGCCTAGGGCAACAGGTTGAAGAAAGCCGGTCTATAGATCCAATGTTGCTCCTTCCAGTCACGAAATAGCAGAAGTGTAAAATTGCATCATGTTTCTACAATGAGTATATTTGAAAGTCCAACTCGGTGCACAAAACTTCTAAGTTTAAGAAATGCAGAAGTTGCCATTTATTTTATTTGAGGAAAGCATTTCAATACTACATAGGGAAATGGACTAAAATATGGGAAGAACCGCATTCAAATGCAATTGGCAGTTCAAAATCCACAGGAAGGTTAAATTTCAGTTCCCTGTTTCAAATTCAAGCTTGAGAGATAGAGGTCAGTGGGAGAGTCAAAGGAGCCATATATCAATCGATCAAATACAGTAAGGATCCAAAATTCAAATATTTATTTTGATTTGCCCTAACATCCCAGATGAAGAAAATACCATGTTCATAGTTATCCTGTGAAATGTACGTGCTCCAAAATGGTACCCAATGTTAAAACCAGTCAGGAGGGATGAAAACTTAGTGCCTATTTTTGGACAATACACAAAAAGCCATACCAGAGGTTTAAAAAAAACACAAAGGAAAAAAAAAGAGAACAGGGCCAACCAAGCATTTCTACCCAAATTCAATTGATTCAAGATTCCTGCATTTTGCAAAAAGATTTGGCAGCTGTATATGGTCTGCATTTAGAATGTAACACAAAGATCTACAGTATGTCAGATTAATGCGTGGTATGGTCGCTATCTGGGAAAGACATTATCTGAACACATCATTGTGAAGAGATCTAGCTGAGTTTTAAGCATGGAGGCTTCCTTGAATAACATGAAAAGCATTTTAGGCCTGATGAAGATCTGATACATATGCTACTGAACGTTGAAAACTTTGCTGGGATTCCTACTCTCTGCTTTCATTTTTAGAAATTCTTATATTGAAATCCAAAATATTTCTACTTGGAAGTACTAGACTGAATGTATTCTACTATGTAGCTGCACATGCAGAATGGTTACATATTAGCAACACGCTATACAGAACAGATTCCTATAAGCATAATTACTTACCTAGTAACTATTTGCACAAGCTGAATAAGAAAGTTGCAACCTGTAGTTGTACTATACAGAATACAATTTGTTTCATAATGTGGAATGTGACAATCTGGATATACTTTGTAAGTTTCTTCTATTTAAGAAATTAGCAATGGGCCTTGTTTTGTGTCCAATACAATATCAACTGGGATTTTTAATTTCAGAATGTAAACTCATTTTTTAATCTTTATAATCATTTTAAGCCTTCCCTTTAGAATGTAACTGGAAAGTATTCTTATTAATTTATATATTAGCTTTTATGCTTAACATTTTTATTATCAGTGCATTAATATTGTGGACCTATGGTACACCAATATCTGACCTAGAATGCCTTTATTTTCTCCATAGCTTTATCATAAATTGTATGACACATATTAAATCTACAGGCTGTTCTGCAGAATGATGTTGTCCACTATACACACAAGTATCGTACACATCCTAAGTAAAATATTTATGATGGTGTCATTTTTAATCTTAGTCAAATCTCAATCTTTATTAAAAAAAATAGATTGAATAAACCAAGAGCTATTGTTGACTTGCTGGTTCACAATTATTTCTTTATTCATTTGGTAACTGTTTCTCATCTTTGCTATATATTCCTGCATTGACTGGAGTGGCAGACCTTAATAGCCTACATGGCCCCTATAATTTTTCAAAAAAATCAGTAAACGTGCAGAAAAAGTAGCTAAGGCTCTTATTCTATTCTTGGATGATGCTCCTTCTCTGAATGAGAACTTTATTGCTCACCAATTATCAGCTTTTGTGCTTGGAATCCAAGAGCTATGGTGTAGATCCTGAAAACAAGACATTTTACAACATTCCCAACAGTCTGTGATTAAATCCAAAAGATGTTTGAGAAGTTTATACTAAACTGAGCACTTGTCTACATATTGCATTAAACTTCTCTGTAAAACTTCATCATTATTATTATGGGCAGATAGGTAGGAAATGAAGCACGCATATTTACTTATTTAAGTAAAAATGAAATACTGCACAGTTGTACTTTGCTAAATTACATTTCAGGTGTTGTTGTTTTTTAAATGGTGGTTGAGAGTATCCATTATATTTTCAAGGTACCTTTACTGTCTTGAGATGAACCTTTAGGGATTTGCGCATGCACATTTCTAAATTAAGTTCAGGAGGAAAGCTTTTAAATAATCTAGCTGAAATTAGTAGGCTTAATGTTGGCTGGGTCATACCACTCTTTGCTATACTAACCTATGTGTTTATTTGTACTTAACTATGGAACATACCCTAGCAACAAGTTTGCTTTGCTCTCCTCACATGATGTTATCTTAATCCTTTCCCCAGCTCTTGTGTAAGATCTTGTTTTCCTGCTAATGATGTACAGTAACTTCTGCAATACACTCATTCCATTGTTATATCACAATAATAGCACTGAAAACAGGCTTTGTATAACTGTAGTGATGCCATGAAAATTCTGTAAATCAGTAGAGGGTTAATGGCCTTGTTCTCAACTATGCTACTATTAAGGAAATATTTCCCTTTTTATTTTGACACTATCCAAAAATAGCCTCAATTCACTAGGTTTTATCTTTGAGCCTGAATGTAATTACTGTGCCTGAAAACAAAAGGAAGAGAGGCAGTATAGGGATTAGGTAAAGGTAAAGGTTCCCCTCGCACATATGTGCTAGTCGTTCCCGACTCTAGGGTGCGGTGCTCATCTCTGTTTC
>JANHFR010000484.1:350239-366110 GCA_032468015.1 Mimophis mahfalensis | reverse complement strand
CAAGGTACCCTCAACCTTACACGGGAAAAGACCCGAATACACCAAGACTTATATATATATATATATATATATAATATCTTTGTTAAAAAAAGAGATAAAGAGATATGAAATATTATGCATTAAAATGTGACTATATTATGATGTAATAATCAGTGCGAACAATTCAGGCTCACTTTCAAATCTAGATTCTGGCAGCCATAAATACCAAACTAGACCATTAAGTATAAAAAATTAATTATACCTGGCATATTCTGATTGACTGGTCTAAAACCGTCTTGGTATCAGTGACATAATCTGGACATGGAAGCACGGCATGTTCAAAGTGGGCTTGCAACAGAAGATGACATTTGGTGTGTGAGCTGTCAAAAGAATGTGGGTTGACTTCAATGGGGAGACATTTGGCCAGTTCGCTATTCATTTGATCCTCATTGTGCCTCACTGGGAGGTCTGCGTATTCTTCAGCATCCTGAAAAAAGATGGGGGGGGGGAGAGGGAGAGAGAACATTAGTGTAAAAAAAAATATGGGAAGACCCGGGATACAGGCAACTAGGAGCTTGCTTTGGCAAACTTTACCCAAGCCCCTAATAAAATCACTTACTGGAAATACGGACCCCTGTAGCTACAACAGGCCACAGTTGGAAGCACAGATTGGAAAAAAGTTACCTAAGTGTTTCTAAAGCTTTCAGATTTATTGCTCATCCATAAGCACAAGTAGCACTAGAGAAAGGCTAGATTACATTTAAAATATAGTAATGTTTTTTTGGCAAAAGTTCAAATGCTTCTCAGAAGAAAATGCTCTCTCAGTTGTAAATTTGGCCAACTGCAGATTAATTAAAATTAACTGTGTGAAAGCTGTATATGAGAATTCATGTAATAAGTTTTACTTGTGTGCACATGGTTACTGTACAATAAAACATTCCTTTTAATTGATAAAGCCTCAAGACAAGAGGATAAAAAAAGTGGAATAATAATTCAGAAAACCCTAGAAATAAAACCTAAGCAACCTCTAAAAATGTCATGGTCTTTGAACAGTGTTTTTTTTTTACCAAAAAAAAAAAAAAAAAAAGACAGACTGCAGACAACTGCTACCTAATCCTTGATGTTTTTTCCATTCTTTTGTGAAAACTGCGGTCATTTATTTTCTGAACCAAAGGGTCAGTGCCATCTTAAGCCCTATAGAATTCTTCATGTTTGTTTCACTCTTATTTAAGCCACATCCCTTAACAATATTTTAAGGGATATTTACCAAGGAGATTTTTCTTTTGGGGCTTGGTAGCTCTAGCCATGAGACAGACTAAGGGGTGGGATCAGCAGAATGGCTGCAGCTGAGCAGGTATTTCTGGAACACAGTAAAAGTCTCCTTTCTCCCTTTAAACAACCTGTTTTATTTACTTCCAAAATACTCCTCTGGTTTCAAACACTTTGGCTGCTTCATTTCCTATGTGTGTGTGATGGATGATTGTAAGCGAAGTTCATTTTCTTATCTACATCATGTAAGTAATTAAAGGAAATTGAGAACGAGCACTGGGGCTTTTATGCATCTGGGAACGAAGCTGAATGTAGGGCACCAGGGTCAGCCTAGTCCATTATATTTTTATGTGACAGGCTGGTCTGCCTGCCCTGTCCCTGTTTGCTTAGCATCGGGCAGGACAGGCTACTAACTGCAAATCTGTGCTTCTGATTTGCCCAGCTGTCCTTGAATAAAGACATCTTCCACTGCAAATGTGAAATGGCAGTGATTGACAACTCTATGATGAACTCAGCTAGTAACCCCCTGCTACTGTTTTCAGATTGCAGGAAGACAGACGGAATAAAGAAACATCCCTCTTAATCAAATCAAAGTGGCCTTGCTGTTCACTCTGCTTTTTTTCTGCGTTCATTTCCCTTTTTAGCACAAACCTCCCCTGCAAGTTCCACAGATTACACAATGCCAATTTATGAACAACAAAAACAAGAGCCTGGCAGCAGCACTTTAAAAACACTGTACAAAATTGGAGAATGGGTACATCAATAAGAACATTAAGAATGCCAAACGAAGAGCTGATGGTCAAAGTGTAACTGCTGATATATAAGGCATAAAATCACATAGATTTGGAAGCTTTCTGATAGGAGCATAGAATTTCTTTACTGGGTTTCCTTTTGGCCAACAGAAAATAATGAGGAAGAAAAGTGAAGCAGCTGAAAAAAAAGTATTTACAGACTCCTCAACAGTTTTTGGCTGCACTGATACAAATATTTGTTCTGATTCCCCTCAATCCATCTCCCCTTTCTTTTTTTACAAAGTGAAAAATCATATGCTAGGATTTAGTAACCAAACAGAAATTTCAAAAATATATGCTGTAGCACTTCTTGGAAAGAGAGGTAAAACTGGCCATAAAAATCTATTCCTTTCTAAATTGTCAAGAACAAAAGTAACATTGATAGCATGAACTAACATCATGCAGCCTGAAAATAGAACTGAGTTCTGTCTAATATCTCAATCATCATTCTACATTTCAGTAGTAAATGGGCATTCAGTTTTCAGACTGAGCAATTTTCACAACTTTTAGCAATTACAAGTTTTTATTTGCATTTAAATCTATTCTGATCTCCCAAAATGATGTAAGATCACATTTATTGATTTTTAGACTATCACAAGATGGTCCTTTCATACTTCTATACATTTCTGTGTTAAAGATAAAATTAGAAGCACTTTGCATTTTTATTCATTCATTCACCCTTTTGCCTAACAGTCGGTTCAAAATTCAAAAGCTTTTCCTGCATTATTGAAGTTTTCACTAAAGCCTAAGAAAACATTTATTCTGAGTTTTCTCTTGCCTTACCTGGCAGTTCAAAACCAATGGTTCCAAAGAGGTGAAATACAGATTTGTTTTGTCCAGGAGATATTGCTACCATTAACATAAAAAAACTACAATGGGCACTTTACTGGTCCCTAATAAAATCTAAAGGCTCACTTAAATTCCCTAATTAAAACTGATTTTGAATTACTGCCACCCAAATGTTAATAAGTCACATACAGTATCAAGTGAAAATTCACAGAAACAGATATACCAAGGGGTAGAACCAATACATACTTTATATACATACTTTACTATCAGAAGAGCTTGAGAAAATAATAACAACTTGAAATTACAGCAATTTTTCTATTCAATTAATATTGAATTCAATTGCTAAGCACATTGAATTGTGCTTAAAAATTGTAAGCCACCCTGAGTCTCCAGAGAAGGGAAGCATATAAATTGGATTTAAAAAATATATTATTTGTGAGCTCTTTTTATCTCATCAATGTTATTCTCTTATCCAAATTATTTTAAGCATAAAATTACTTTACTCCAATGTAGATTTATACTGTATACTAGTTACCAGTTCCTAGATTTATTTAAAAAAAAATGCTATATTTTAGTAAATATTTTATAGTGATTTAAGGCTTCTATACAGGCACTAAGTCTTCTATACAATGAGACTAACATCTAGCCAGCCTATATAATATTATGCAGTACAATCACAATCTGGTACAAAATAACTAAGGACCAAGTGCCATTAAAGTCAGTAATACTCCTAAGCAAATATACATTGGACAGAGTTGTGAGATGTGGAATAGCTTAACCAATGTAGGTGACAAAAGAAAGCCTTATTTATGTTAAAACTTAAGTTCAACCATGAGAAATAGCAAAGCCTTTAAAGTTAATGAGTTGTAGACTTCTCAGGCCAAACTGATTAATTTGTAACACTGAGAGTCTTAAACTAAACCAAACCAAATCAAATCAGCCTCTCACATTCCCCGAGCTTGTAAATGCAACTGTCCTCTTTATCAACACTACAGTATACTAGGAAGCTTGTTTAATGTGGAATTTGAGGCACCAGCAATATATTGTGTAAACTTAGCACTGTAGCTTGGCTTTCCTGACAATATTTAAAAGGTGATATACATATATGCATGTGATCATCAATTATTTTCTTATATACATTTTTTTCTTATTTGCATCATCTTTCATTTAATCATTCCAGAAAGTATTCTTTGTATTAGCATATATTCATATATTTGCGATAGTCTGTAATATAATTTTCTTTTCACTCTGTCCAAGCAACTTCCCTAATCTTTTCATTCATTCTATTGAAATATTAATCTATCTTCTAAAACTTTTTGGTTGAGAACTTGTACATTTTTGTCCTGTATTCTATTTTAGTTCAACAGGGCCCAGTGCTTTCTCTCATGTTATTTAACATCTACGTGAACTGTTTACAGAATTTATCCATCAGGTTGGGGTGAAGTATCACCAACATACCTAGCTATACATCATTTCTGTGACAATTTGAATGAGGCAAAGCAACCTCAGATCTTTCCAAATCAAACCTACTGTTTGTTCATAAATACAGCAATCTTAAGAAAAGTGGTCCTGGTAATTGCTCTGGATAGGATAACACTCTTCCAATAATACAGATAGTTATTGGCACACTGGGTGCCATACCATAAAAAAATCTTGGAAGGTACTTAGAAAATCTCTGTATTGACAACATTTCCACCTGTCAACTGCAAATGGCCACATTGCTTGGATCCACACATCTATTATGTCGATTATTAAAACTTCCTAGGTTCTCTGACTTCCAACAACAATGGGTATGATTTAAAATTTAGGTAAATTCTACCGTATATACTTGAGTATAAGCTGATCCGAGTATAAGCCAAGGTACCTAATTTGAGGCTTGGAAACTAGAAAAATTGACTTGAATATAAGCCAAGCGTGGAAAAGGCAGCAACTTTAATAATCAAAATAAATACCAGTCCGAAGGAACTGTGCTCCAACTCCAAGGTGGCTGTCAACCACGTAGAGCAGCAATCAGCCTGGCCTCCACACATTGCGTTTTAACGTGATCCCAGGGGGCTGGGCGTTGAGGCAAAGCAGCCAATGCCCCCCACCCCTGGGATCTCCCCCAGCCCCCTGGGATCACGCAAAAACGCCAGGAGCAGAAGTGGAGGGCACTGAAGTCAGCCCCCTCTGCTTCTGCTCCTGGTGTTTTTGTGCAATCCCAGGGGTGGGGGTGGGATGGGGGCGAATCAGCCAATCCCCCCCCGCCAGGATCGCGCAAAACTGCCAGAGGGGGTGGGCAGGGTTATGACAGTATTGACCCAAGTATAAGCTGAGGGTGACTTTTTCAGCACATTTTGGGTGCTGAAAAACTTGGCTAATACTTGAGTATATACAAGGTAAGTTGCTGAGTGGCAACAATAACTTGCACCTTGATCACAACTACTGGACTCTTGTAATACATTGGAGCTGCCTCAGAGATGACCTGGAAGCTACAATGGTTGTAAGTTTTGGCAGCAAAGTTACTAGTTATTTTTTTCATTATTCTACACTGCCAATGTATAATAGTCTCTATTTTAATGTTGCTTCATTAGCTACCAGTAAACTTCCAGACCCAGTTCAAAATGCTACTTATGACCCTTAAAACCATACATGGCACAGCACTGATAAATGTCAGCCCTTGTCTTGTGATGAATGAATCTAGTGAGGTTATCCAGAGAGGGTTTCCCTTATTTGAAAGCTTCATAGGACGTGGGCCAAATGGCAGGCCTTCTCTATAGTAGACCCCTCCCCAAACTCTTTCTGTCTCTTCACCGTTAACATTACTCAGTTTTAGGAAACATTAAAAGCAATACTGTTCCAATCAGCCTTCAGATGTGGCTGATTATAGATTGCCATTCCAGATTTTGATATTGTGTTATTATTCTGAGTCCCCCACCCCCAAAATTCTAGTAAACTGTTTGCACTGTTTCCTATTTTGGCTATTTTGTACTTCGTCACCCAGAATCTTTGGGATTGGTGCAGATTATAAATTCGGTACAAGATACAAATAAATAAAAGGTTTTAGAAATACAGAAAATTAAAAGTTTGAACAAGGATTTTGGAAGCACCATGGAAACTGGTATAAACAGGAACAGTAAACAAAGTGCATTATAAATAATGTTTTACAGTCAAAATTGTTGAACACTCATGAGCAACACGTATAATGGAAAGATGTCTATAACAATTAAACAAATCTTTAGATAAAGTCACCTAAATAGCCAGTATTCATATTCCATATACTGTGAATTAAAAAGTGCATATTTTCCCCCCACCTCATATTTTCCTCACAAGAATACACCTATGAATTGGGCTGAAAGAGAACGACTAGCACAATTTTGCCCAGCCTACTTTTATGCCTATGGGAGGACTAGAACTCACTGTCTCCTGGCTAGTTACAGTCTCTTGGTTTCTAGCCAGTTTAGCTATTACGTGATACTGACTTTGATATTGCATTATGCCTCATTTAATCTCATCTCTATATGATGGGGATGATGAAGAAACTGCTTTGGGGAGAAAATGTAGAAAGATTCACTTCTACCAGCATGAAAGCACATACCTGAATCATTACCCCACAATTAGTCATGTACTAAAGACATCTCTTTTTTTACTGTTTCAATCTGTAACAGTCTTAAGGAAAAAAATCAGAACAATATCAAGTAAATTATTTAAAATGATTTAGAAAGTACCTAAATATATTTAATATGCTTTTAAGCATAACAAAGCAAATTAACATAAAATAATACCTTCACATGTGGATCTCAATGCTCTTTAATGTCATCTTCTAAAGACAAGTGGATATAAAATTAGATGCTCAAACATGTCCTATGGTCTACTGCCACCAAAAGCTACCTCAGAACACTTTCTGTAGTTTGTGATAAAGTCAGACTATCAGTATTACAATGTTTTTCAACTTCAATATGCCAATATTGTTTGGCCCACTAGACAATAGAGTATTCTTCAACTTTACTATTAAATTCATTTGAGTTGAGGTAGGATAGGAAAAAAAGATGTGAGATTATTGTAACCTAGAGATAGGAGAGTCGTCCATTTATCCTTGTTATCGAGGTAATCCTCATCTTGTTCTCTGATTACGGGAAAAAATGGGAAGAAGAAATCAATGCCGTAACTATGAAGCTTGTACTAAGGAAAAATCCTGCTACCAATCTTCTGTTGAGTTTGTTTTATCAGAAAATAAAATGGAGAAACATATAATGTTCCTTGACTAAGTTACGAGCAAAACATAACCCCACTGTTCTCTGGATGCAAAGAAAAGGCAACACTTGACAAGAAATAGATTAAATTCTAGTAAAAATATTTGCCCTGTACTGAGTCACTTTTAAGCACATTTTCTATAAATTATTTGCTCAATTTTTAAGATTTGCTTTTTATAACTATAAGGTTAAACATATGCATTTTAAAATTTTGCTTCTTTCACCAAGTCATTTAACCTATTGATACATGTGGGTGTAAGGAGGGAGAGTATTCAATTCTTGGGTGGTTTATTAATTATATGAGCCAGCTTTCCCCACCAATTTCTACTAGCAAACAGATGGAATTAAGCCAGATTTATAAGTAGCAAACCAAGCACAAGGAAATGCTTCTATTAAAGTGGCTCCTAACAATATTGTAGTTAAACTTGCTCTTGTGATTTTTATTTTTATACAACTTTCTATTTCTTGAAGTTCATTTTTGTTCCACAAGATTTGGTTTGTGGTACCAGCTTCATAGGATAGAAATTTTTTAAAGTTTGATGAATGCAAATGATTTTTTATTTGTTCAGGCAGATCAGAACTGAGGACACATTTGCTACATGGTTTGAAGGGACAAATGTGAGTGTCGTTTTTTTCTCTCCTGCCTTGAATATAAAGGGCAAAATTCTGCTTGTATCTTCAGGATGATTTAAGGGTTGGTATTTGTTAGTTTGTTTATGTTTGGCCTGATCAATCCAACTATAATGTACCAATTCATCTGTCGGTCTATCAAATGTTATAATTTCAGTGCACTTCTCCCATTCAGGTATGTCAGGGAAACAGTCATGCGTTATCTGAAAGTAACACCTCTCTGACCCGCTATTTTAAATCTCCATTCCTTCCAGTGACCTTGGGAAATAGCTGGAGAAATAACACATTCAGTGCAGAACCTTTTTATTATTTCTATCCCATTTGGAGTGTTGTAAAGTAGAGTGTGCAGCAGACAAGTTAAGATACGAACAGATCTTTCAAATGTGAATCTTCACCTTTCTCTTAAAAAATATGAGATTTATGCCTATTTTATGTTTGCAAACATCCCCTAACATTCGAACAAACTAATGATCACTTACAATCCAGAAATTTAAATTATTTAAAAAAGCATTGTCTTTCTTTTTAAGTCTAAAAATCCAAGAGAGGTATAGGTTATTTTTTAAATCTCCTCTCTAAACTATAAAAAAAGAATTGCCAGATCTCAATTCCAGTTATGTTTTCATAATCTAGAGCCCATTGCAGAAAAGCAGAATTAGCTGGTGATGTCAAGCATTCCCATAATGAGACCAGCAAAAACAGACCCTTTAATGACTAAAGAATTTAGGGTAAAAGGTAGCAGGGGAGGTCTGCAGGCAATCTGGGCACAAAACAAAGGTAAGACTTTGAATATGACAGTGTGCAATTTGTTTATTTGCAGTAGGTTTATAGAATAAATCTTATAAAAGGCCATCCTTCCGCTGATACTATATGACTAAACTGAATTCTGGAAGATCCCCATGGTATGAAGATAACAATTAAAGAAAAGTGCAAACCTGCCCTGGTTTCCCTGATGTTTAATACTCGGAATCAATAACATCTTAATCTAATACAAATTCAGCTTCAATTTGTTTTCCAGTATCTAGTCCTTTACAAACTGAAGGCATATGAAGACTCTCCATATATTAAAGTCTAAGCTTGTACAAAAGGAAAAGTGCAGCTGATTGGCATCAGAGAACTGATTATAATTAGCTCCAAATTCATACATGAGTCTCCAAATTCATACAGAGGTTTAGATTTTAAATAAAATGGAAGCAACATAGGCTATTCTAAAACAATTGTTTTATTAAAATGCAGAATTATGGAGATAAAAACGCATACAAACTAAAAAACATAAAATAATGGAGAAAAAAATAGAGTAGAAAAGAAAAAATAGAAAAAGATACAAGAAAAAAATTAAGAATATAATGAATCTTTAGTTCTTTCTGGTACCCTCTAGTGTTGAACTTTAAAGTCTCATCCCATTCAGCCTTTTTAAAAAGAACGCCACGAGTTCTCCTTATCCTCATCCTTTCTCATGAGAAGGATTTTTATACTTAATCCCAAAATGTTATTTCAAATCCTTAGTCCATTTGTAACACTCCAAAATTAACATTCTGATCATCCTTTTGCTGACCGTTTTGCTGATAAACTATTTTTCAAAGAGTTTTTAAACTATTATTTAAACTTCTTGCACTAAGGATAGAAGGAAACTCACCCTGTGCAGTAAAATCTATTGATCCAAAGGTTCCTAATAGCTGAAAAGGAGATACTGTAAGAAGCAATTTCCAAAAGTGATAAGAAAAGGACATAATGTGAACCTAGTGTCCTTTTAAAAATGCCAACAATTTTGGAGCAATTTTGAGTCCTTCAGGAGAAGGGCGGTATAAAAATTCAAAGAAATAAAATAAAATAAAATAAAATAAAATAAAATGGCTTATTCCCTGGTCTCCCCCATCAGTCTTGTGGTCTCCTTATGAGGAACATTTGTGGACAAGCTCAGGTCTTCTTCTTTATGAACAGTGGGATAGAAATGACAAACTAACTCTGCTAAAAGTAGATCCAACAACTGAGGCAGAAGTAACAGAGGCCCTTATAGGACCCCAAGAATAATTCTGAAAGGGCCAAGTAGATTTTTTTCAATGCCACTGACAGTGTCCAGAAATATTTGAACAAGACAATCTCAAAATAAAGTTCCCAACACCACCACCACCCCAATTCTCCCAAGAACTTCAGAATGATATTGTGGCCAATAGTCTCAAAAGTCCCAACATACCAGATGTTCATCAATGAGGCAAAGGCTAACTTTTACCAAAATCTGTTCCCAAGATAGACTCAGAAGGATTTATATAAATTGATTTAGACTGAGAGCTAGAGCTCAGGGCTTTACCATAGTGAAAGTGGACATTGGATGATAATTGTCAAAATAGTTGACTCTTTTAAGGTGGCTGATTAAACTGATCAGGATGGGAATGGACAAATTAAGGCTACTCATCAAAGTCTCCACGCAGATGGTATGTGGTGCCTAGGTCCAATTTTTAAGGTTTCTATTGAAGAAACTCTGCACTGAATGGGTTTTGTATCTTCAAAAACATTTGAATGATACTGATAATGGGATTACTTTTGTTACCTTCATAGATATCTAAATTGAAAACTGGAAGTCAGTGACCATGGAAGCCTTCTGCATCATCTGATTGTATTGAACCTTGTGACAATATTCACGTTAGATGGTTTTCAGAAAATAGTGATGGTACTATCTAATTAATCTCTAGGCCACTGATATATACTATTCCTCATGTTATTCAATACCTATATGAAATTTGAAGTTCTCAATATGGTGATACTCTAGTATCCCAGCTCTACTACTATTTATAATTCAGGTCCTAGTTGGTAGCTTGAATATTGCCTGAAGATGTTACTGGGCTGAGTGAAGGTGAATAAGAAATCCTGCAGCTGGCGGAAACTACAACCAGAGCCACTGGAAGGATGGAAGGCTGAGTCAACCTTGAGCTGGTCAGAATCAAACTATCGAACTGCTGGCAGTCGGAAATCAGCAGAATTAGCCTGCAATTACAGGATGGGGAAATGGGCAGGGACAAATTGCTCCCCTCTTAGTAACTTTCCCTATTCAATTTATTCCATTTAGAAATTTTCCCATTCCTCCATCCTTCTGAGGTCAGTAAAATGAGGACCCAGATTGTTGGGGGCAATATGCTGTCCCTGTAAACTGCTTAGAGAGGGCTGTAAAGCACTGTGAGGAGGTATATAAGTTGAAGTGTGAGACTTTTGGTTTGACTTCCAGTGGCTCTGGTTGTAGTTTCCGCCAGCTGCAGGATTTACGCCAGGCTCTCCCACCTGAAGGCTCTTTATGGAGTGACCCTGGAGGGGTAATGAAGCATCTGGGAACAAGCAGAGAGGGTTGAGGGATGTTATTTTAGCCCCACTCTCACATTCTGGGCATTCCCTGGCTGACGGCAGGAGGAAGCAGTGGCCAAAATGGGCACAAAGAAGTCAGAAACATCCCAGGGAAAAGAAGTGCTGGAGGTGAGATAAAAGCCAGTCTGTAATGGGCGAATTAGAAGTTGACACTCTTTACTTTTCAATTGGAATGATTAAAATCTAGTGGGAGAGAGTGGAGAATACCTGGGACTGTGTGAGTGATTGCAAATTAATTTCGGCACTTTCAGAGAGCCAGTTGAGGAGATGGTAGCGGAGTCAAATTTACAAAGTTCGTATGACAGGATCTCCCAGAAATGCGACAGAATATCGGATGAGCTTAAAGCATTAGCTCAGATATTTTATACAACTGTGAACATTGCTAATAAAATTGGAAAATTAACTAATGAGACAGAGAGTGATCCAGTGATGGAACGGCTGGGCGGAAAGAAGGTGAAATGCTAGAAATTGCAACGGAGAAGCAGCCGCGAGCTGAGGTGCCTGAGGAGGTTGTGGAATGGTATAGCTGGCGTATGAGTACAAACAAAGACAAAATGGAGGAAGTGGAGGAAGTTTTAAAAGGCCAGAGGCAAAAGACGATGTTTTTGGATAAGATAAAACATCAACAGAAGAGGAATAAGCAGGTGATATCGGCGATATGGCGAAAGAGGTTGTTAAATGGTGCAGCCGGCACCCAATGAGTTTAATGAATAACAGAGTGGAGCCAGCAAGGGGAACTCAAAGTACTGGGAGAAAGAGGAAGGCTTTTTTGAGTGGAAAGACTTACCAACAAGAGACTGGAGTTAAGCGGAGAAGGGTGGAGATGTCAGAAGCTGAAAAGGTTGAAGAGAGTCTGGCAGAGACAAAGATCTCCCGCAGAGTATAACAACCCGAGAGAGACAGAGGGATGATGGTTGAGGAGCTCAAGTGCTTAGTTTTTAAATATTAGAATTGTCTTTCTTGCTTTTTTTATTTCTTAGTGCTTTATAAGATGAATAGTTTGTGGAGGGGGGGACAAAGTAAGGGAGGAGAAGATGTTATGTATAGTATTAAAACAAATTGAGAGATTTTGTTAACCTTTTCTTTCTAAGATTTGAATAAATATTTGGAGGGGGGGTGGAACAATAGAATAATAGTATAAATGATTACCCTTTGTGGAATGAGAGAGTTTAAGAATTAATATTTGGTTATTGAATTTGGATTCACGCTTGATATTTTATATAGCCTATCAGATCTAAAAGTAAAGTTGGAAGGGAACTTACTAAAAATTTTGGAGATTATCAATATGATTTGTGACTAATAATACTAGTATGAGAATCTTGGCTTAGAATTGACGATGGGTAGGTAGTTTAGGTGAGATGTAATTGATTTATATTTAAATTGTTGTAATAGTAACCCGGAAAAGGACTGGTTGCTATAATGAGATTTATGCTGTTACTGAAAAATTAATAAAAAATTATGATAAAAAATAAGTCTATTATTGCTATAATGGGAGATTTTCCAAAGTGTCATGTAAAAGGATAGGAAAGCCCAGTTTTATGAGCAGAGTTCCATTATGTTTTTCTTGATGAACATATGTATGTGTGTATGCATGTTAGTTGCTTTAGAAGAATATTCTATGTGGGCCACAAATGGGGACCCATGTTATAAAAGAGATCTCTAATGGTTTGAACGATGAGTTGTATCAGCTAGGATTGCAAGATATTGTATAGACGTTAAGTGAACAATGCATTTACACAGAATCCAGGTTTAACTAAGGTGCTTTAATCCCCATGGATAAGAGTACCCTTCCTATCTAAAGAGTGGAGAGACATAAGGGATTCTGGCTATGGCTCCTTTAAGTGACCATAGCCTTCCAATGTCACCGATCTAATTCTCATCTTCTAAGACTTGGGATAAAAGGGTTGGATCTACAGGGGATATTGAAACTTGAAAAACCATCTCCATAACTAATCCAGCTAACGACTCTTCCTCTGGGCTAGAGTCTTGCTGCTGTTTGACACCACTATAGTCTTAGGATAAAAACATATTTTACTAAATCTCAGTAATTTAAAACCAGCCTATTCTTTGGTGACTGTAATGGCAGGGACATTGACAGTAGGCTAAATATTAGCTGATGGCTCTACCTTTAAAGAAAAAAAAACCCTAACAACAAAAAATCTGAAATGTTTATGTAGAAATCTGTTCGAGTTGCTGAGCATGGACTTTAAACGAATGCTATTTCATATTTTGGTGACTGGGGGAGAGGGAACAAACAGAGTGAAAAATGGAAAATTTAACTTGGCTATTTTGTAATAAAGGATGCAGCATGCACATTCAATAAACCTGTGCTCTCTATACTTCGACTCATCTTACATTTCTATTTACTACTTGTAAAATATATTTAATAGATCTGCCAAGAAGAAGGTAACTGAAGAGAGCTACTTTTGCTGCAATTCGAACTAGCAAGAACTTCTATTAAAAACAAAGAAAAATAGAGATTGCAGTACCAGATGTCTGGGAAGATCCCATTTGGATTTGAGCTACTTAAATTTGCAATCATGTATTTATACATCTAACAGAGCTTCTGTTTCCCCTAGAATCTGAAAATTAACTAGCTTTGTAGCATCTTCCTTGATCTGCCACCCGTGCCCTGAGGATTACAGACTCCACCTGAGCTTGTTTTACAAGTATAAGAGAAAAAATTAATCTCTCCTGGCAGAAATCCCACTGGGATACGGATGAATAATGATATCCCTCTCCTGCTGCCCTCTCAGTCCACTAGAAAACCACTCTAACTCAGCAACATGGAAAATGCTGAAACCATTCCAGCTGTGGATTAGCAGCCAGTCAAGCATCCATCTGCTCTGTGTGAGAGAAGGTGAACATGCATTCTTACAGCTTACGTAGCATTCAGCAGTAACATCTTTTAGAACCCCAGTTAACCAAATGATAACATTCCGGAAGAATTAAGAAACATTGCCTATTTTCTACAGTATCACACTATTTTAAATAGCATTGATCTAGTTGTATCTTTGTAAGACATACAATTGTATCTCTGTAAGACAACTACAAACATTTTCCTTTTACCTGATGGACTGGATAGCCCACCCACTGTTTACATTCTGAACATCAGATCAAATATTAGAGTGTAATGCAGGAGAAATTAATTTCCCAAATATGTAATTTTTCATTTGACTGACTTAAGCGATAGTACTGACATACATTAATTGGGAAGATAAATTCTCAGAAAGAAAAAAAAATTGGCAGAGGTAATTCACACACACACACACACACACACACACACACACACACGCATGCTACATAACCAACCATATTTTTCTCTAAGGGATCAAGACTTTAGTCTTATCTATTTTCTTCACTCATATTTCAATATTTGCACTTCTGTTTCTTGTAACAAATCTTGGACTGCATCCCCTCCTTCTTATAGTCACCATATTCTGCTCAACCCAAAACTATTTAAAGATGTGTTATTATCATTTAAAATTCTATGCTACCCATCTCCAATGATTAATTAGACAGCTACAGGTAAGTACAAATAAAGTACCATATATGAAGAGCGAAAGTGTAACAAAAAACCCCAAATGGGTTTTTTTGTACTCTTTTGCTCTTCTTATATGGTACTTTATTTGTATGGGAACAAAATAAACAAACGTGCATAATCCAAAGGGACAGTGGCTTCATTCACTCTTGCTAAAGGTCTGGGTGAGGGCCTTCAAAACCCTTTCAGACAATAGCTGGTGGGGACTGTCTGGAACTTGAAGGGAACCTTATTCCAGAGGACCTTAGTCAGAGGAGGTATGTTTGGTCCAAAGGTCCTGATAGATGGTATTGTTTAATTGAAAGAATCCAGAGCATGCCAACTCTGGTGTCATTCAATTAACTGGGCAGGTATTATGGAAAATATGCTATCCCCCAAGTAACCAGGCCCTATGCCATCTAGGACTTTATAGGTAACAATCAGCACCTTGAATTGTATCTGGAAGCAAACTGGCAACCAGCAGAGCTCACAAAACAGATGTAACATGGCATACTGATGTATGCCAAGTAGTCTTCAAGGGGAATCATATGTACAGTATGTTGCAGTAGTCAGTAGTCCTTAAAGACATTTAAAGACTATATCAGGATAGAAGTCTTGGTACTACAGTTTTGGATGGAGTTTTCATGGCAGAATATGATTTAGATGTGTATTTTCCTCTGAACAAGCAGAAAGAGTATACAGTGATAAGTAACACATAATGTTACTGTATAACACATTGCATGTTCAAGAGGGTCCGGAAAGAAAACCATGAAGTTAATAAGTGGATCAAAGAAAAACAATTGGCTACTATTATTGAGATAGCTAAAAAGAATGAGGCACACTATCTTTCTGGTAGAAAAACAAAAATAAAGACTTTTAATGGAAGTAGGGAATCTGCCTCAGTAGGACAGATGTATATGACTCTCCCCAAAACACTTGAAGACGAAGACTGATCAATTGCCAGCATTTTCAACTGGTTCTGTTCCTGTATGGCACTTAAAAGTCCACAAGAGAAAAAAAATGCCATCCTATATCATAGACAAATTGAGGCAGAAATAATGTAGTATAGTACCTGAAGCTATTTGGAACTGTATTTCAGATCAGGTTATAGCACCAAAATGGAACTGATAGCATTTGTGAATCCGTTGACCTTCGGACGGCTCCTGACCTCCGCTCTTTTCGGCGTGAACTAAAGACCTGGCTATTTCGGACGGCCGGTCTCGGCTGATGGAGGGGGGGGTGCTTTTAAGTTTGAATTCAATTGGTTTTTAATTTTTTAACCACTAATCGAATTTGGTAGTTTAATTTGC
>JANHFR010000484.1:183651-194033 GCA_032468015.1 Mimophis mahfalensis | reverse complement strand
AATTCCCCAGCCAGCAAAGGAAATTCTGGGAGATGAAGTCCGCCAGGCTTAAAGTTACCAAGGTTGGAGACCCCTGTCTTAGATCATGCAAGTGTTGCTTGTGCTTGCATGAACCTCGTTGTAGGCTCTTATGGCCCCATTCACACAAGCCTCGTTGCACTTGCCCCTCTCACAAAATCATCCCCTCTCTCCTCCTCACCACCACCTCCCGCTCCGGGCCACCAACCCAGAAAGGTTGGGGAACTCTGATATACATCTTTAAGGGCATTAACTAGCATCTTGAATTGTACCTGAAAGCTTACTTATAGAACATTATTGCTTTAAACACTGGGGTACCTTAGGCAACTTTCATTTGTCATTATACAAATATTTACCTGCCACATCCACATGTCTATCCATAGAACAGGAGCCTTTTATTATTTCTTTTAATAAAGCATGTTTATTGCAAAGTAAATGATAAATGAATTTAAGGAATTGTTTAATTTGTTTAAGCAGTAAAGTTTAAGCAGTAAAGAAACAAGACAAACATATGGGTGCTGCCATTTTATATCCCTTAGAGAATATTGGAAGCACTCAACAGCCAATAAATTTGAGTGGAGATCTGTGGGAACTGCATAAAAGCATTAGAGTGCTCAGTGAACAGCCTTGTAAATGCTTTAACTCTATGACCTTTATCAGTTTAATGCAAGACTGAAATGGCATAATGCTGAAATGATGGGACCAATTCTGCCCCCTTCCCCATTATCTCCTAACCGAACATTATCTCCCAACTGGAAGTTGCATTTGTTACTTGTTTAAGTGGTGGGGTGAAAAAAAAAAGTCATAAACAAAAGTGTTGCTTGGGATTCCGTTCTCTTTGTGACTCAGTCTAATTTGGTTGTTTTCTTTACGGCCGAATGAGGAGGGACACAGGAAGTAGCCTGAAAATAAAAGACATAGTGTTAGATGCAATCCATTCCTGTTGCAGTGTTATGGTTGTTTCTGCAGCCCGCAGCTGACACACTCAAATGGAAGTGCAGCAAAGCTTAGGAATCAGCCAAACATTTTGCTTATCACATACTGCTCAAACATAATCAAGACAGCAGCATTTAGCAGTGGCTCAGAACAGATGTCCTGAAGGCAAGATAGGGATCAGCAATGAAGCAGCAAATGTTATCCTGGTAGGTTTTCTGTTGATGACACAAGAATGAGTGCATAGGACTTTAATGGTGGGGAAAGACCCTTAGCTGACACCTAGATGTGTAGTGTGGTATTCAGAGAAGCGTGATGGTTAAAAGGGTCAGAGTGCAGCATGATAGCATGATGTTATTAGCTGAGTCACTTTGACAAAAGCACTGAATCCTGCAGATGGTATCACAATCAAATAGTTCCCCAATGACAGTAGTATAGTTTATAAATATACTTTAAGAATAGATTGTGTGGGCAGAATTATCTGTAATAATAATAATATAAATAGGAATAATGATATTGTTCATATAATGGATGGTCATTCTTCATGAAACTCTTCACAGCTCCTTGGGTGCTCCCACAGATTTGGCAAGCTGCGTTCAGAAAATTGCCAGAGATAAAATAGATGGATTCACACTGCTAGTGGCAGCAGGAAACCAGTTATTTTCAACCAGACAGCTATCTTATCCCTGCCAAACAGAATTTCTGAGAGAAAAGGGAAGCTGGGTTTCTTCCTCTTCCTCATAGGCTGTCTAATCATGATACAGAGATAAGGGCTGTAGTGTTTGGGGAAACATAGAAACATAGTACGTATCTATGCATATGTAAGTGTTTGTGTAGTCCTCATGGTCCCATTAGATAATGAATTTGATGTTCAGCTAGAAACATACCTTTCTGTGATTGGATGTCTAATGGAGAAAACAGGTGCATGGAAAAACAATATCTTGGCCTAAGAGAGAGAAGAAGTGTGAGAAAGAGGCTCAGAGCAGTTCTGTACAGTATTAACTATATATAAGTTCAGCTGGAGAATGAGCAAGAAAAATTTTTCAGACCCACGGACAATTTATTATATAAAATACACTAAACGTTCAAATTAATTGCCATTTTCTTCTAAACGCTTTCTTATTCATTTGACGTATGATCTTGACCATTTCTAAGTACTATAACATTTTTTCTAAAAAATAAAATTAATAAAATATATTGCTGTGATAGGGTCCCCCTATGGGGGACTGATTTTAATATATCTTGTAGAGCTGGTGTACTGGCTCACACATCAAGCTAGAAAGTAGGAGACTGTGAGTTCTAGACCTATAGTAGACACAAAGCCTACTAGGTGACCTTGGACCAGTCACTCTCTCTCTGCCCTAGGAAGGAGGCTAGGGCAAACTTATTTCTGAAATTTTGCCAAGAAAACTGCAGGGACTAATCCAGGCATTTGCCAAGAGTTATAAACATACACACACTCTCTCTCACACACACACACCAGCATACAGTTATACATACGCATGCATTCATTTTTCTGTCATACAAATTAATTTATGGCCTCATCTCTTGGCCCATTCAAGCAAACATATTTGACTCATCACTGATCTCCAAGTGCTCTCTGTTTTAATGTGTGTATCAAGTAATTGAAATGAAATTCCTTTCAGCAGATGCTACTGTCACGGAAATTGTGAGAAGCATCCTAAATCAGTATTATTATGTAGGGACAATGCAACTTCCTCAGAAAATATCCAACATTTCTATTGCCCATGATTATGAAGTGATCATACTGTTCATGGAAAACAACAGCAGTGCACTTTACTGAGTTTGTATCATTTAGAATCAGCTGTCATTCTTCCCTGTGATCTTGTTGCTATGGCTTAATGCCTCCTTTCAAAATAACAGGAAGACTCTAAGTGGTCTGTTGGTTTTTGGAACTAAACACTATGCCTCAAAAAAGGTGATGCTGCTGCATGAACATCTGCAAGTCTAATTTGCTTCTCTAGAGGTTGTCCTTCATCTGTATTTCAGAATATATTGGCCATTCATCCATTAGTATTGCAGAAATAGGAATGAGATACCATTGTTGTTGCTATAAGGTAAAGGTTCCCCTTGCACATACGTGCTAGTCGTTCCCAACTCTAGGGGTCAGTGCTCATCTCCATTTCAAAGCCAAACAGCCAGTCAGTGCTGTCCAAAAATGTCTCCATGGTCACATGGCCAGCATGACTAAATGCCAAAGGCACATGGAACACTGTTATCTTCCCAAAGGTGGTCCCTATTTTTCTACTTGCATTTTTACATGCTTTCAGACTGCTGGGTTGGCAGAAGTTGGGACAAGTAACAGGAGCTAGGGATTCGAACTGCTAAACTGCTGACCTTTCTGATCAACAAGCTCAGCATCTTAGCCCCTGAGCATCCCCTGCTTGTTGCTATATACATTGCTCAATAGCAACTTACCAATGAAAGTTTCTAAACTGGGACTGCTGTGCTTTGCTTGATAGATTATATGGAATAGAATGTAACAGCATCTTTACATTGTCCTGAGATGTTACTGATAATGATAAACCATGTTGTGGCTTGGTTATTTATTTGACTTTCTAGAGTTGATGCTTAGGCTGAGAATATAAATTTTTCATGGGCCCTTATTCTGCTGCCACTTGATGTAACTTAAGCTCCTGCCTTTCTGCTAGAGTCTAGACCTTCAGTTGCCAGTTGTGGCCATCATCGTGAACTTTGTAACTGCCAGGGCTCCTAATCATTGAAATAATTGAAAGCACCCTGAATCTCCATAGAATCTCCATAGTACCGTTGGTAGTCAGTGCATTTTAGCTTCCTGGATTGGGTATTCCAGAATTCTTACCTTTTGCCAGAGAGTTGGGCTACATTGCACTTTTGGCAATGGTCTTGGTCTCCTTGTGGAGTTGCCAGTGCCCTGGACCTCATTTCCATTCTGGGCCCAGCGAAGATGTCCTTTCTGCTATGTGGTTGATGTGTTTCAAAGTTCTTTCTTGCCACTGCCAAAGCTCTCTGCTTTTGCTCTTTTCCACTAACATTCCATGGCGTGAAGCAAAATGGCAATGATTCTATGAGAGACCTTGGTGATGACCAGATACCTCACTCTGCAATTATCTGTTCCTCAGGTCAGGCTATAGAGTAGAATAGAGTAAAATAGCAATAGCACTTAGACTTACCATATGTGCTGCTTCACAGTGCTTTTATGGCCCTCTCTAAGCGGTTTACAGAGTCAGCATATTGCCCCCAACAATCTGGGTTCTCATTTTACCAACCTCAGAAGGATGGAAGGCTGAGTCAACCTTGAGCCTGCTGAGATTCGAGCTGCCAAATTACAGGCAGCTGGCATCCAGCAGAAGTAGCTGGCAGTACTGCATGCTAACCACTGCACCACTGTGGCTCTTAATAGTCTAACATCTGTATACTACACACTCTGGTTCTGTAGCTGAATTGCTATGTATTAGTACAGGTCTATTTGTGATAGGAGATTTCAATTTCTATGCCCTAGAGGTGGGATCTAGAATGGCTCAGGAGTTACAGCCAAAATGATAATGCTGAGCTTATTTCTGGTGATTACTGGCACAATGTATATAAAGGCAATTCTCAAATTATAACCATTAGTTTTTACAACTGTTGTGCATTTACAATGGCTTGAAAATGGATGCTTTACAATGGCCAGTAAAGCAACTTCGATCATCATAAATCGTTGTCACCCCTCCTGCTGCAGTCACGTGACCGCATTTTGGGTGCTTGGCAATCTCTTCTCATTTACAACCTCTTGCCAAATGCCCTGTAATCAAATGGCTGCCATTTGCAATCTTCTCTTCCAGCTTTCCCAGAAAGTCAATGGGAAGGCTGCAAGTGGAAGATTTGAGATCAGTTTTCCCAGTGCACCAAGGGATTTCTTCTCCCCTCTGTTCAGGGAAGGAGATCCTTGTGCACATTGGAAGAACAGACCTCAAATGATGAGGGCACTGACATATTAATATTCAGTGAAATATTAAGCATAGACAGAATCTCATCCAACAACACTAATAAGTCCTGTGCACTGTTGGGAAAAATGGTTGGGTTAATCTCCCCTCAGACAGCTGTGATATGTTTTCACTGTGACATAGAAATCCACATTGACAAGAACAAGCATGATAAGTGGAACGACATCTTGAGGGTTACCTAAGGTTACTTTGATTTTTTTAGAGTCTATGGATGTAGGCTGGGTTCCTGGGTACATGAGGCTATTGATCCAGTAATGTTGAATCACTTCAACTCAATCATTTTCTTCCTGGGAAAAAGCAATAAAAATGCAGCTACAGGGAGCCCTGGCTGAAGTAGATTGTCTCTATTCTTCTCAGCTGGGCTTCAAACTCAGGTATGGAACTGAAAGTAAATAGGACAGGACAGGACAGGACAGGACAGGACAGAAGAGAATAGTTTTATTGTCCAAGTGCGATTAGATACACAAGGAATTTGTCTCTGGTGCATAGGCTCCCAGTGTACATGCAAAACAACCAAGTAATAATCATAATATCAAAATCATCATCATCATCATCATCATCATCATCATCATCATCATCATGATACCAATAAGGGAAATGGAACAAATGAGAAGGATAAAAGTAATGCAGCCATACTACATGGCTACAGTAAATATACTTAGACATAAGTGTAGGAATTAGATGTTCAATAGAGTGAATACCTAATCCCAAAGATGCTTTTCAAAGGACAACTGGACTTTCAAGTCTTCCAGAACTGAAAGAGCTTTTTGGATGAGAAATGAAACATTTTTAACGAACCCCCCCCCCCCCCAAGAAAGTCCAGTTGCCTTTTAAAAAGCACTTTCAAGACAACCCTGACCTGGATGATTGAGAATCTCCATAGAAGACTAAAACTATATTGTTCCTTCTCAGGGATGACCTCTGTTGTTAATGGATCTGCCAATGGTATTTGACATAATTGATCCTAGTAACCTTTGAGACTGCTTTCAATAATTGGGAGTTGTATTTTTAGTGTTTTAGTGTTTCAGCTTCTATTTGAATAGACACCTCCAACTGATGGTAATGGGGAATGAGCAATGGAGCTCCTGGCCACCCCTGCAGGAGGTCTGGTTCGTTGTTCTATGTGGTTTAACTTCTACATGAAATTGCTGGATTATGTCTTTTATTGAGTTAGGATGAAGTATAATTAATATGTGTGGGACATGGTGGCTCAGTGGCTAAGATGCTGAGCTTGTTGATCAGAAAGGTTGGCAGTTTGGCGGTTCGAATCCCGAGTGCTGCATAATGGAGTGAGCTCCCATTATTTGTCCCAGCTTCTACCAACCTAGCAGTTCGAAAGCACCTTTGGTGTTTAGTCATACTGGCCACATGACATGGAAACATCTTCGGACAGCACTGGCTCTTCAATTTTGAAACAAAGATGAGCACCACCCCCTTGATTTGGGAATGACTAGTATCTATGTGCAAGGGGAACCTTTATCTTTACCTTTATAATTAATATGTTCTAAATACGTGTTATACTGTATTTACCCTACACTGGATAAAAGGTACTAGATGAACTTATTCAGCATCTGGAGACAATAAAGAATTAGATAGAAGAAAATGAGCTGAAACTAAATCATAGCAAGAGGGAGTTCTTCTTGGTCTAGAAGCCATTCATTATATTTCATAGGAGTCCCTAGCCAGAAGAAACAGGTCCATGACTTATAGAGGAAGTACAGTACCAAAATCAGTTACTTCATCTTTCAACTATTTCTTTGGAATGATAGACCTTAAGAAAAATCATTCACGTCTGCATTATCTTGAGCTTGGATGTCTGCAACACTATCATCTGGGGTTGCCATTGAAAACTACCTACAATTTTAAAGTAGCATAGAATGTGGCAGCATGCATGTTGACAAATGAGAGCTGCTTCAGCTCTGTTACACCTTTATCATTGGGAATGCATTGACTGCCAGTCTGTTTTTGAGTACAAAGTGCTGGGTTTTTGTAGTATATTTGAATCCTTTTGGTGGGAATTCCGAGCCAGCCCATTGGCTAGTGGGCTGGACTCGACTCTATATAAAAAGCCAAGTTTTCCCCAGCCTGTTGCTGCGTCCCTCACTATGATTAAAAGAGCTGTTGCGTGTAATCACTCTTGGCTACCGAGTCCTCATTGACTCCACGGATCTCCGGATCCAACACTGCCGACGAGGATGGGATCTTGAGACACGAGCCAGCATAACCCAGCGAGTTCCGGAGCATCAAGCCGCGCCATGGCTACCTACACTGCTCCCGCACTGTTCCAGCCGAAGACCAAGAAATGGGAAGATTATATGATCCGGTTCGAGTGCTCTCTACACGCCGCCGAGCTTGGTGGCGTCTCGGACGACCCAAAAACGGGCACTCTTCCTCACCCACTGTGGGAGCACTGTCTTCAGCATCACTAAGGCTTTAGCGAGCCCAACACCGGTGATGGCGCCGACCAGCACCATCCAAGTACCTCCACTGAATCAAGTTTAGACAGTGGGTCCAGTGAGAGGACGAATCGATCAACGACTTTGTCGCCCTGCTACGAGAAGCCGCCATACCAGTGGAATTCAGGGATCTGGACGAGGCGCTGATTGAGCAGGTGATCCATGGGGTCAACGATACCCACCTCCAGAGACGACTCCTCGCCCGCCAGGACCTGACCCTAACGATCATGCTGGACGAGGCGTGGACACACAAATCATCCTTATCCACTGCAACGGCCTTACAGTGGCCCCAACTGACCCAGGGAACAACCAAAACAGCCACCATACACTACGAGGAGGCTAGCGCTGACGAAGACGAGGCATCGGGGGAGGACGTGTGCGCTACCGAAGGGGCAAACCCAGAGAGAAGCCCCCGCAGCTATGCCAGCTGCGGCGGACTGCATCAAAAGACCCATTGCTGGTTCAGAGAAGTGATTTGCCGCTGCTGTAACAAGCAGGGACATATTGCAAGAGCCTGCCAAGCGGGAAACCCAGTGAGCTGAGCGGAAAACCCAGTGAGAGCCTTGCCGCCAAAAGAAATGGCGGCAAAACAAAAAAGAGCCAATCAGCAGTGCCATTTTAATGGCGGCACCAAGTTTGAAAAGGTGGAAGCGCACACGCTGAGGGTAGATCAGGCGAACACAGGGAGAGGGGAGAAGATCCACACGACTGTGCAGATCAACAAGAGAGACTGCCGCATGGAGATCGACTCCGGCTCCCCCATCTCCATCATCTCCTGGGACTGGGTCAAGCGAGCTTTCCCCAGGCTCCAGCTCCAAGACCTCGAACAGCAGCACATCCGAATCCGTGACTGCCAAGGGAAACCCCTCCCCGTGGCAGGCCAGAGGGAATTCCTTGTCCGATACAGCAACGTGGCAGCCAGGCTGCCCCTCACCATAGTACACGGCCGTTTCCCCAGCCTCTTGGGGATGAACTGGTTCCCGGCGCTCGGATTAGGCATCACTGGCGTGCACAGCGTCGCCGGCCCACTGGACAACATGACCCTATGACAGAATTCAGAGACGTCTTCGAGAATGGACTGGCCAGGTACGTGGGAACCCCAATCTCCTTCGGACTTGACCCCAGCATCGCCCCAATACGATTGAAGGCCAGGCAGGTCCCCCTAGCACTCAAGCCCAAGGTCGAGTGGGAGCACTCAAGCCCAAGGTCAAGCTCATGGCAGAGGCACATCGACCAGCTAAGGCGGTGGGTGCAGACCGAGACCGAAGCCAAAGCAGCCGAACACATGCCAACCCCCTCAGAAATCAACACACCAAGGCCGGAGACAACAACAAATGAGCCAGTCCCTGACTATCAGACAACTCCCGAACCTAACTCAAGCCCAGTGCCGGAGAACTTAACTGAAGAGGTGGAGATCCAGCGTCATCCAATCGCTCTGGAGCCGTACACGCCCAATACAAATCCACATAGGCCGGAGGCGGAGCAGTGCAAAGAAAAGAGGTCTGCCCGCTCAACGCCTCGCCTCCGACTGAGCCGCGCAGGTCAACTAGGGCTCGGAAATGCCCTAGTCACCTGGACGATTATATTTGCAAATGACCCCAAGTGCATTCTGGGGGAAGGAGTGTAGTATATTTGAATCCTTTTGGTGGGAATTCCGAGCCAGCCCATTGGCTAGTGGGCTGGACTCGACTGTATATAAAGAGCCAGGTTTTCCCCAGCCTGTTGCTGGGTCCCTCACTATGATTAAAAGAGCTGTTGCGTGAAATCACTCTTGGCTACCAAGTCCTTATTCGCTCCGCGGATCTCCGGATCCAACAGTTTTGACTTATGGCTTGGATCCATATTGCCTTTAGCATTGTCTTCTCTGAACAGTTCCAGAATATTTACAGGCCAAGATATCAACCAAATTAAATGTCAAGATATTCTTGGCTGTAGCTAAACAAGGCCATGCTTCCACTGATTGCATAGCAAGCAGAGACATCTGTAGGATCAAAGGTTTTTGGCAAAAATACAAAAAACAAAAGCAGTGTTATGCCATTGCAATACAAGACCTAACCTTTTCATGCATCCTTGCATAATCACAGTGCATGTAACCACAAGGGCAGAACTTGCATTGACACAATGCAATGGCACTTCCATCATTTTTCTCGCTTGACCCTCTAATATCAAGATCATTTGTTGCTATACTTACTGCATCACTTCAAAGTTTTAAATTTTTTTTAAAAAGGGCAAGCCACTGTCAATGCAAGTTCTTACCATCAGCCTTGGGCATCCTCAGAGCATCAGAACACCCATTACTTTCTTATTAACAAGCACACACAAAAGAAACTTTCCACGTCATGACAGTTTTGGAAAAAGAGCAATATAATTACAGAGAAACATTGTTATAATGAGTAATTTATTTCAATACTGTGACCTTGTTTTCTGTTTTTAGAACACTGTGACTAGTCCTGATTTGTTGTCATTCTCTGAGTGCTTAATGGGCATAGAATCCCAATAATAGGTTGGTTGCAATTTGTGTTCACATTATAATTAATTGTTTCATTACAGCCTGTGTCATTATTTTAGTTGTGTGGCATTATTTCTTAGTTTGAATGAATGGAATTGTAATATAGAAATAAAAGAGTGCAGTTAAAGAATATTTCAAACTGTCTTCCCTGTATATTTTGGAGTATTTAAAATCAATGTCCAAAATGGTTAAGAGATGTGCTCTTATCCTATTCTAGATGTAATTTTCTTTTCTTTTCATTCTTTGAACATCTGTTTCAAGGGAGATGGGGGTTTCATGATTTCCCCCCATCTCACTCCACTTGTCAAATAATTTGAGAACTGCAATAGGGCTTTGGTGGCTCAGAGGTCTAACCGCTTGTTAACTGTTACCATCTGCCTGCAATTAGTGCAGGCTCGAATCCCACCAGGCTCAATGTTGACTCAGCCTTCCATCCTTCTGAGGTAGGTAAACTGAGGACCCAGATTGTTGGGGGCAATA